>JNEN01001261.1:0-64914 GCA_000697355.1 Syncephalastrum monosporum B8922
ACTAAAGTTGTTAAGAAGAGAAATAGCAAAACCGATAATCGACTCCAGAAGGGCAAGCAAAATATTGCTACGACACGCTCATCAAAGCGGTTAGCCAGACACTAAGGTCAAGCACAAGTTGCTAAGATACCAGATGGATAACATACAGGTCACCCACATTGGACGTCCATGAACGCAACCTGGAGGGGGGCTATGTGATAAACCATCATCTGTCAGGTCAACCCGGCTTTAGTAAAGCGGTCTATACCCACATCTGTGTCTAATCACTGAAACGGTTGCTCGTCATGAACACCTTTACTCCATCACTATTATTACAATCACCGCCTAGTACAAGTACAACTTGTATGAAGTACAATTCTATTATAATGTCACACTGAACTGGTTCTGGTCACTCCGTCCTCTCTCAAATCTGTTATTAGATTATAATCGGATAGAGCATCTAGATCTTTCTCTTTCACTTTTCCTACGAGTAAAGACCAGTCTCACGTACTTTTTGTTACCTGTTACTACACCACCACCACTCCTACCTCGCCCACATCACACCCAGACCATTAGTAAATGGCTTGAAGAAGGCACCATCGAGGAAGCGCCTATCAATACATCTTGGAATAGCCCATTGACCTTGGCACCCAAGAAGGATGCATTTGGCAATTACACGGATAAAAGACCTTGCCTGGATCCTCGCCACATTAATCAGTTGCTGCCGGATGACAGATATCCCTTACCTCTGATTAAAGACATCTTCCATCAAATGGGAGGTGCTGCCATCTTCACCACCTTGGATTTAAAGAGTGCCTTTCACCGGTTCCAGATACATCCCGATGATCGCCATAAGACATCGTTTACCTTTAACAACCGAGTGTATTGCTTCCGAGGCACACCATTTGGATTGAAGCCTATCTCATCCAAATTCCAACGCGTCATGAACATTGTCTATAGGGACATGCCATTTGTTACCTGTTTCGTCGACGATGTTGTCGTATTTTCGAAAAATATGCGAGAGCACTGTGGTAAACCATCGCCCGTCGGGTCATCTCGTTACCGTTGAGAAAGTCTAGATTGGCCTCTATACCCAATCGTAGTATCGGTTGCTATCATGCACTTATTCAACTCCTCCATCGCCGGTTCAATTACTGCATATGAAACCGTAAAGAAGTATTCCGTACCGCTACTCTTATCTAATGGCACAGTTCCATATGCAAGCTGCATCTGCCATTGTATATTCAATCACAGGCACATCGTCCCTGATGAAAATATTTTATTATCTTATCACTGGTTCTCTTTACTCAGCTGGATGAAACATATTGAAGTCTATAAAAGACTTCCTAATAATTAGACGTAGACAGATCATATCATACTCAACTTTAATATAAGTTCAGTCTCACTTACTCTCTTGTTCCTTTTACCTGTCAATTTCTCTCTACATCTCAACGACCAAAACACGATCACCAAGCTATGGTCGTATACCTTCTCGTTTTGACGCATACTTCCTTTCCTTTGCATTGTTGTTGTTTTCGTTTACCATCTCCCCTTTACATATCTTATCATCATAACATTCCCTTTTTCATATCACAACAAGCACCTTTTCCGTCCACCTTCCAATCCTTCATCATCCTTATAAATAGTCTTCTATTTTGTATCAAATATATCATCAGATTATCTTGCCATATTCTCTCCTAGTCCTCTCTTGTCTCTGTCTCGTGTCTTGTCTCTGTCAAGTCCCTTAAGGATCCTCGTGCAAGCCAAGTCCTGAATCTCTGTCTGTATCTTTGTATCCATCTACCTCGCTTCCAGTTGTAGAGTCACATCTCGCTCGCTCTACTTGCTTACTGCTTCTTGTTTCTGGTTGCCTCATATGTCCCTAGACCATTGTGAAGACGAAGGATTTTGATATATAATCCCCTGTAGAATAGTTCCTGTCTAATGTGGCATATATCCCTTGTATTGTCTCGATCTTTGTTATATAACCCTCAGTTCGGTATGTACCTTATCTGGAGGCGTAGAGTAGTGCCTAACACTTCGTCATAGTCCTGTAATCTTTCCCCTTTTGTCTTGTCCTGTCCTGTCCTGTCCTCATCAACGACACCAGGGCCTGGCTCAATCCAGAAATACCCGCATTACGCACTTAATAACCGATTGGTTCGTACATCGGATAACGGCATCAGAATATAATATCCAAGAAGTGTATATAAAGGGCAGAAGATAGAACCCAAGTAGCATAAGTTCAGAACACAAGGTCAACTACCTTTATAAACAACCTACACACATTCTCACAGACTCACTACTGTTACCTTTCTCTTAATTTTTTTTTCTCTCTCCAATCTCTATCTTACCTACCCCATATCTCAAAGACCTACACACATTCTCACTGACTCCTTTGACCCTTTTTATTTTTCCTTAATTTTTTATCCTTTTTCTACCCTTCATATATCACACACATCTGCCATTGTATATTCCATCACAGGTACACCGTACTTGACGAAAATATTTTATTATCTTATTGCTGGTTCTTTCTACTCAGCTGGATGAAACATATTGAATTCTATGTAAGACGATAGTTGGATAGACATAGTTATCATATCTTTACCTGATACTCAACTTACTTCAATATAAGTTCAGTCTCACTCACTCTCTTGTTCCTTTCTATTTTCTTTACTGCCCACATTTCTCTCTATATCTCAGCTCATCATTTCCTGAACGTTTCCAGTAATCTGTGATTGTTCTTCTCTGTGTTAAACTTGAAGCTGGTTCCCATGTGTCATATTTAGGTTCATAACCTTTCCATCTGATTTTGTACTCTGTCTACCAGGTCCTTCTTTCCCTTTGAGCTACAATGCTATCCACTTGTGGTAAATGTCACCACTTAGTCTTAGAACGGTTACTCTCCATCTATACTGCCTAATAATAATACCGAGACATGTTGTCCAGAACAAAGTGACAAAGTATTGCCGAGACAAGAATGTCTGAGATATCCGTTATTAGCCTAGTGCCCACACTAAGTGATGCCGGGACTTGTTATTATATTAGCACCTGAGCTGAGTACCTGAATTAGTAGGTCTCACTGGCTTGGCAATGACGATATGATCTGACACGTCAATAACATTGGTGTTTATTATGAGACATGGTAAAAGGACCATGGCCTGGCTCATTCCAGAAATATCCGCATTACGCACTTAATAACCGATTGGTTCGTACAAGACCGAACATCGGATAACGGCATCGGAATATAATATCCAAGAAGTGTATATAAAGGGTAGAAGATAGAACCCAAGTAGTATCAGTTCAGAACAGAAGTTCAGCTACCTTATAAACAACCTACACACATTCTCACAGACTTCTTCTGTTACCTTTTATTTTCTCTTTCTATCTTCCTACCTATATCTCACCACTTCGTGCAGCTCATCCTTTGGTATGATCTCATCTTGAGAAATTACTTTTGATGAAGAAGGTGAGTAATCCCTCGGTAGTGTATCGCGTATCACCATTCTCACCTTGAAGAGAGTACGAGCCACCTTTGGTTTCACCGGTGACGGTATAAGGTCCTTTATAGATAGGTTCTAATTTACGTATTGCTGTAGTTTGATCATCACTTGGCTATCCACAGGTATATCAATGATGTGGTGCTTGTTAAAATTCTGCTTCTGTGCTGCAGGTGGCAGAAAGGGACTTCAAGATTTGAAGCATAGGACTGTCTGTGTGTACCGCTCTATAATGTCATGTTTGAATGGTGCACTACTCAGGAGAACTCAGCTTCATGTTTGTTTGTTTATCATGCGCGAGGTGCGTCCGATAAACAGAAACATCGCCCCATCAATCAGAATCCGGTGAATGATACACCTGTCATCAATACCGGGGTGGGGCGTCCTCTGTAGTACTGGGCATTTAGCAGAGCTGATTGTTGCGTATGACCTATGATCAGGCGCCGCCGTACCGGTATGCCCGAAAATAGACTCTATCTCTTTATTTAATGGTACCTAGTTTCTTTTTGGCAAACTTCAACTTGGTGTGGGTACGGCCAACATCATTATCCAGTTCATCAAGGACCTGGTTTTGGGTCTCGAGCTCGTCACCGATAGCAATGCCGACTTGCTTCTGACGTGCGAGTATGGCATTGAACTGTTCGACCTGCTCATCCTGGTCAGCCATGATCTGCTGCTGGTAATGCATGAGGCCTTCGTTATCCATCCCACGCGTCTGTTCTGTCTCCCTGGCCATGGTCATGCTCTTGGCTGCAGCAGCACCGAATGCGCGGCCGGGACGTGGTTGCGTGGGCTGCTGTCTCTGCGGCTGGTATCGTGGCGATGGATCTGCAGTTGTGTCCCTTTCTTTCTCAGGTGAGTTGTGGTCAGATGAGTCTAAGAGAGCCTTGCGGTCGCCTGCATGGCGTTTCGAGGTAGCGGCGGACTCAGGCTGACGGTAGAGCAAGTCCTGCTCGGGCCGACCGGTGCTGACGAGGACAAAGAGGGCATCTTTTTCTTCTTTGAGGGTACACACCATGTCTTGGCGCCTCCGAAGTTCGCCATCGGCCATGACATGCCCCTCTGCAGCGTAGCCAGCGCCGCCTGCGAGCAGAGTCAGGCCTTGTTCAAGGTTGGACAGTCGAGCGGATAGCGTCATGAGTTGTTTCTTTGCGTGGACTGTGCAGTTATGCGAAGCGGAGATCTCGTTGCGAGCGACGTGCGTGCTTCGTTTGTTGATCAACGACCGAATGTCGCGGGCTGTGTTGGTCATTGCATTGTATTCATCCAGCCAGGTCTCGGAGGTGTACAATGCGGACGGGTCCAGAGGGCGTCCGCTGGGTATAGAGAGGAACTCTTTCCAGACATCGGTCTGCCGCCATCGATCATCGCGGCTGCTCAGGATCCCGCGCAGATAGTCTTCGAGGCCACGTCTCCGCTCTTCGATCTTTGCTGGATCAGAGAACGTGGACGGAAAGAAGCGCTTCCCAGGCAAAGGCGCCGGAGGAGGATTCTTCGGGTATATACTGCTCAAGCGCTGATGGAGTTTGCTGAATTCTGAATAACGTTTCCACACCACCCAGTTACGTACTGCCGCATGCACTTCTACCCGATACACCGTGTGCGGTTTAGGTTGTTGCCTTGTCTCCGTCTCCCGTATATAAATCGCTTGTATGATTTCTGCCATTCAACAAATGAGAAATATGATAGACGTAAAGATAATGAGAGAGTGTGTATGTGTGTCTGTAAATTGTCCCGTGGGAGGCTGCCCGCCGTGATGTCATTTTGCACAAATACGGTAGTAAATGTGAATGAGAAATGTAGCACCATATCAAATCTATCCTGCATGACTAAACCCGACAGAAAGTCATATGCTAAAATAAGCCTGGGTAAGTAATGTAGACAAAGAAAAAATGGTTGCCTTACGTTTATGCGTCTTACGGATTTTCAGTATCCTGATTATTTTGAGCTCCTTGACGTTGGGCGGCATCGTACTCTTGCGTGAAGACGCACGGCACTTAGCTGAGGACGGAGAACAGGGCCAAGGAACGTATGTTGCGGGACGCATTCACATCTCGTTGCCATAACTTGTCGCAGACATTGCAGCATAGGACAGTATGCAACTTTGATTTCGCATCGTTCTCGTCGAGCTGAAGATTTTGAAGAGACCTTGTACCGCAGGAGGAGCAAACCCGGGAAGTCAAGGCCTCGTGGACATCGACGACCAGCAGGGCATGTTGACGTTGGGCCCGACGTACAGCTTTCTTAAATCTCTTTGCTAAACCATGTGGTTTGCTTCGATAGGTCTTTCGGTCAAAACTCCCGTCGCCAATACAGAACAAAGGTATCTTGCACGACTGTTCGAATGGGAGTGGTCGCCACTTGTTGGCCAGCTTTTGGGGGGGGGGGTGTCTATACAAGTAAAATAAGGGATACTGTATTATTTCTTCTTTCCTCTGTCTCCATTGACTTACGGTTCTGGTCCGTGACCAGGATCTTCCCTGGGTCGCCGTCTTCGCCGACGCAACGAATCCATCTTGTCTTTGGCGTTGCAGGTAGACCTCGTGGCTCTGGCCGTTGTCGGGATGAGGTTCATATTTTTTTGCCGCCATCGAGATATATCTTGATCATTTCATGGTCAGCTTTTTGACGCCCATGGTAATTTAGAAACTTGAGACGCTGGAAAGCACGACCGTAGAATGCAAGGAGTGGGTCCAATGCAGCCATTTTTCGTTGCATGTAGGTCGATAGCCTTTCTTGCGATGCTGTCTTTGGTGATCCGATATTGCTCTCGACTTGGCTAATGTTATTGGTTTGCTTCCACTCCTTGATCTGAGCATTTGTCTTGCGGAATCCAGCCGTGGTATAGTACTCGGCCGCACTATACTTCCGCATTTGGTGACGAGGTTCCTTCGGCGTCGCGAGGAGTGACTCCTCAGGCAAGTCAGCTTTGTCGATGTACGCTCGTGGGTCAGAGGAGTTGGATGCAACGAATATTTCAGTAACGCCCGGGTCAATGCCCCAGACTTCCAGACTCGCGAGCGTGGATGGGTCGAGGTCTGATAATTGCAGCGGGTTCCCGACTGACTCTTTCTCAGGCTTTTGGAACAAAAAACACACGGAATACCCATCGGTGTGAAGCTGATTGGTAAAAATACCCTTCCTAAGCAACGGTGTATTGCAAAAAACCCGACATATACTGACCAATTACTCTATTGCTTGTGACATCAAAAACATAACCGGCGAGAGAGCACTGGTTTGGCCTGGGCTGAGCTGCTAAATGGACTGTGTAAGCATGACTTTGGTAATAAAAGATCTTAAAACTTACCGGGACCAGTCGCGCAAGGCGTGCCTTGAGATAGCCAACAAAGGTTTGCTCAAAACCCTCGACAAAACGATTAACCATGAAGGTGGCGCACACGCGGCAAAGCCGTGTGGTCTTTTGCGGGGGACGGTTGAGGGTACCAAACCACAGCGAGCTCCAGGCACCCAACGCAGGAATTCATGAACGTAGCCTGGATTTCGTGGATCTCAACTTGGCTAAAGAGTTTCTTGTTCGACCATTGGCGGCCAAGGACCAGCTGAAGGACGCCGTCCACAGAGTTTGCATCGAAGGATTTGAAAGGTATATTTGGGTCCTCATCTCTCGAGAGGCGTTGTGTGAAATAGAAATGGATAAAAAGTTGACTGCAGATCAGTCCCCGTCGGTTGAAGTCAACAACTGTTTCGACCCCCGCCGTGAATGCTTGCTTCTCCGGATTTCGCAACGTTTTCAGCATAGTGTCCAAACCGTGCTTGCTAGTGCATGTTCTGGTGCGCCCTCCTCCGAGAATGCTTCTCGCCTCCGCGCGTTGGTTATCCTAGTGGTACGGGCAGAGCTTGTTAGAACTTCTCCTGTGCGTACTATCGGTGTCAAAGCGTTTGTTCTTTTTGCAGGTGGGACACCATTCGCTCTCAGTGAGGGTTTGCGGCTTGCGAAGCGCAGTCTGCCGCCCTTTCCCGCTCCTCTTTTCGACTTCTTTTCGTCTGCTGCCTGTCTTCTTTTGGTCGTGCGGCCCGACAGCCCGCATCTCTGCCGTTTCCGTGGGTCTCGAGAGAAATCTGGTTAGGCTACAAGGAAAGAGCGGAAAGTGCACTATTTCGGGCTCACTATCGCAGATGAACTTGCTTCTTGCTCTTGTGGATGAATCGGCGAAAGCTGTGGCCCGCGTTGCTGCCTCCAGTGCTCCTTCTTCTTCTTCCCTTTGCCGCTTTCTCGCGCCTGTCGCATCTTTTGATTTGTGCGTGCCATCTCTGATGAGAGGGTTGAAAAAATGGAGCTTGGTAGTGAAGAAACTGGGATGGGACACGGAAAGAAAGAGAAGAAGAGAGGTGAGAGGAAGAAAAGACTCAGTCTCGCCTGCGATATAGCTATGGTTTAGGTACTGTTTATCAGTGAACCCATAAGCGCCTACCAGCAAAGAGCAGCTCCCACACCATAGTTCGAAAAACAACAAATAGGTGCCAACACAATATGTGTTTTGAGCTTCTTTTCAAACAGATTAGTATATATGCACAGAATCGAAAAATGGGTCTGACAACTGCCATGAGTATGTGCCGCTGCAGTGCACAGTGGTGCGAGCAGTTGGCTAATAGCTTTTATTTATCATTGCTGGCAATATTCGTTTTATCGCCACTGGCATCACATCTGCAGTAGGAAACATGTATAGACAAAAGCTGTGTTCATACAAATATATATCTACACTCACTGTGCATACAGAGCACGGTACATGGATCAAAAGTGCAGCGAAACTACAGTACCAGGAGTAAAATGCTTCCGCTTAGCTACATTGCTTAGTCTCACTCATTTAATTTAGAGCATAGCCGTAGTATAAGTACTCACTCCTGTGGGCACTGCTGCAGAGTACAGTGCTATGATGAAAGAAAAACATATAAAAGCCTATTCACCTTGCCGACCAGCGTTTTATCGACATGGTTACACAAATAACCTACTTTGGGCATATTGTCTATATGTGGTAAGTCACAGCATGACCTAACGCGCGGCCCTTTGCCGTACTCCCGACCCAAGAATTTATAAAAGAAGTAAAAGTACAAGTTAAAGAGAGGGCGGAGGGAATAAGTCTTGCATTTAGTACCTAAGGGGTTCATCGCAAAGGTTCCAATAAGCATGTTCTTATATGATTGTCATATCACACAAGATTTATGGTATCCATTGTAACCTTTATACAGTATATAAAAATAAATGAAGCAAGAGTGAGTCATGACAGGCGAATGAAGTGAGTCGAGTGGATCCATGTGACTTGAAATTTACAGTAAGACAGAAAGTTTGCTGCGCTGCAAACCAAAAAAAGAAACCTGCGCTCAGTCTGCAATTTTTTTTTTTTTTTTTTTTTTTTTTCACTGCCTTTCCTGCCTTTCCTATTTATCACGCCTTAGAGTTTTCCTATTCCCTCTTTTTTTCACCATTTTCTGTCTTTAGCAGATACTGCAAGGAATAGTTTCTGTTAAGGCACTTGCTTGTCGACCACAACAACGCCTTTCCCCAACCATGTCTGCCAGCGGCGATGATGCGAGCAGCAAACGGCAACGAGTCAGCAGAGCATGGTATGCGCATCCTTTTCCCGTCTTGCACATGATTTCGTTACGCTAATTTCGTCTTTTTATATCAACCTCCAGCGATTTGTGTCGTCGGAAGAAGATCAAGTGCGATGGTTTGGCGCCTGTTTGCAGCAATTGCCAGGCGTTCAACTTTGAATGCAGCTACAACGACATGACCAAAAAAGTAGACTCGCAGTGAATATGTATATATACAATGGCTAGGTTGATACTCATACAAAACTCGGGTTATATTATAGCGCGGTCCTCCCAAAGGCTATATCGAAGCGATCGAAAACCGACTCCACAAGCTAGAGCGCCTCTTGGAAGACATTAGCACCAGCAGCGACGACGCTCGATCAAAAGCTGTGCTTGCAGAACTCCATTCTCCGCTCGAAACAGCGGACGGGGAGCAGATCAAGACACGCCCCGTTCGCCGAGGGCGCGGAAGCACTAAAAATCGACCCTTTCTCTGGCAGAAGGAGGCCACCAAGTCCGCCAACAAGCGACAGAAAACTCATATGCCTGAGTCGCCCTCGTCCGCAAGCGCCCAGCTCATGGACTCGCCTACGATGGGCCACGAAGACGATCCATCCACGAGTCCCGATGAAGAAGAAGACGTCAACGACAATATGGGCCAACTTTCCATGGATGAGAGCGGCCAGGTGCGCTACCTCGGCAAGTCCTCTGGCTTCTACCTTCTCCAGAACAGTCGCACTTACCAGAACGGCGCTTTCCATTTCTCTGGCTACGGTCACAGCAAGTCGCCTTCGCTCAGCAACCTCGGCCCACTCGACCCATTGGAGCTACCGCCCAAGGACTTGTCCATCCACCTGATCCAACTCTATTTCAAGCGCTTCTATCCCGTGCTACCCCTGTTTTACAAGAAGCGTCTAGTGTCTTCGATCGATTCGCCCATGGAAACAGTCTCACCCCTGCTGCTCAATGCCATCTATGCCGTCGCATCTCGAGTCTCACCCGACGTCCGTGTTCGCTCCGACGAAGCCTCAGCCGACACGGCAGGCGATATCTACTTTGAGCGCGCAAAACATCTTCTCGACGATTACTATGACGTTCCTCGTATTTCAACCGTTCAGGCCCTGCTCCTCCTGGCAAGTCATCAGCACGGTGCCATGAAATCTGCGCGTGCCTGGTTGTATAGTGGCATGGTAACGGACTGGGGATATATCTATATATCTATATATATAAGTGTATGCTTACCATCTCGTAACTTTTTTTTGTGTTTGTAGGCATTTCGAATGGCACAGGATCTTGGTCTTCACCGCAACTGTGACCACTGGAATATTGCTCCCGAGGAACGCGAGCGCAGGAAGCGTGTATTTTGGTGCTGCTTTATCGTGGATCGCCTACTGAGTGCGACCTATGGACGCGCATCGATATTTGAAGAGCGTGATTGCGATGTCCCCTTCCCCACCGTAGACGACGACGAGCCGGTGACTTGCGACAATGCAAGCGGCATGACGCGCCCGCCTACACGCTTGCTCGATGCATTTGTGCAACTTATCCGGATCAGTGACATCATGGGCCATGTTCTGAAAAATATCTATTACGCCAAAGCACGCCATCATGCAGGCACACACCACATCGACCATGTGCTGTCGGCACTGAATCGCCAATTGACGAGTTGGTACAACGACCTACCGCCGTCGCTCCAGTACAAGCTGCCCAATACCGACAAGGGCGAGTCCTGCGCCGACCCGCCCGCGCCTGTCAGCCAGATGCACATGATATATTATACCACGGTGATTCTCCTGCATCGGCCTTTTATTCCTGCATCTGCGCACGGCTTTGCCCACGTTCATTCACCGTCGTACAACGTATGCATGTCAGCCGCGACATCAATTTTGGATATCGTCAACATCTCACTTGCAGAAAACAATCTGAAATATGTATGGAACTACAACATCTACTTTATCTTTACCGCCGGCATTATTTTCATCAAGTCTGCCTCGGCTTCAGACGCTGAGCGTGCCTTTGACGCAAAAGTCAAGATTAATAAGATCATGTCTGCCCTCGATGAAATCGAAATGACGTGGAACACTGCCTCCCGGAGCTGCAATATCCTTGGCGAGCTGGCAGGTCTCAAGGATATCAATCTCGAGACTGACACGGCTGGCACCCGTGGTGACGAGGACACCAGGATTGCGCCTCCACCAATGCAGGCACAGCATCACCAGCCGCAACAACCGCAGCCGCCTTCGACGACTTCTTTTGTCAGTGGACCCACACCATTTCGTGCCGAGAAGAGCGAATTTCCAGGCCTGGATTACCGTTTGCCATGGCAACAACAGCATCAACATCAACAACAGCATCATCAGCAACAGCAACAGCAACAGCAACAGCAACAGCAAACTCCCCCGCCGCCACAGCAAGCAGCAGCACCAACCGTGGATCCTTTCGCAGCGCCTGGCACTATTCCTGGCCCACCCCAGCAACAGTTCGATCCTTTGGGCGCCGCATTCTGGGGCGTGCCGCCTTCGTTAGATATGAATGAATGGAACAATTATCTGGGTGCACAAGGCAATGACCCACAACAGCCACCATTCACGTCTCAACCTGAACAGCCGCCGCTTATCCCATCCCACGAGTTCTCGCCCATCCATCGGCCACCCGCTTCTTCCGGCACATCGATGGTCTTGCCTCAGCCGCAACGCCTCCTGTCGCATCAAATCCCGCATCAAAAGCAGCAGCAGCAGCAACAGCAACAGCAACAGCAGCAGCAACAGCAGCAGCAGCAGCAACTGATCCACAACGATGCGAACGTTGATATGCTCTCGGGTGTATCTATGATGCCTCCTGATAGTAATGCGCCCACGGGGACATTATTGCTCGGTTTCTTGGGCGAGTCAGGACCATCACATATGCAACAAGGGCCATACAGTCCCAGCCTTAAGCAGCAACAACCACCGCCGACGTCGATGCCACCGGGCGATCCAGCCGATACTTCTAAGCTTATGTATTGGTAGAAAGGAAACGGGAGAGCAGCTAGTTCCCCTCTTTCTTCTCCATCTTCTCTTTGTTGTGCATCTGCTCCTTCTTGTACATGTCATTGATCTATCCACTTCACCGCAACCCAAACTGTTTACATCCTACCGAAGTCCGCTTCCTCTGTCATCCTGCATCCTCTCTTGTATACTCGCGTTTTTGCTTTTACCTTTTTATATTTTTTTTTATATTTCTTATACACATACGCACACTCCACATACACACTCTACCATCTGCTATTGTATCTGCGCTTTCTACACGTATACTCTAGATTGTAACACAAGCCATGCTATTCTTATTGTCTTTTTCATGTCCAAAGCTCGATAAAAAACGCCCATCCATACATTCGAGATCAGAAGAATGGAGGGGCCGATACGTACTGATCAATACAGTAGAGGTTGATGGATTGTTTCACTTGTCTTTCTTGGTAGCAGCAGCAGAAGAGAGGGTAGCAGGTAAAAGGGAGCGGTAGGAGCGCACCATCAGTGCGACAGGAATGACGACCCATATGCCGTTGAAGAACTGACACCATTTGAGAAGGAAAGTTTGAGAGGGTAGAAGTATGCCACTTACCCACAGATAGATATAGTGGTGGAACCAGTCGTCTGTGTCGAGAAAGACTGAGCCAATGAGCAGCTCAGGGACGAAAGTCATCCATCCACCGTAGAGTTCGGCAACGGAAACGACCGTGATCCAGTAATGGCGGGCTGGGGCATTACGAGCGAGCAAAATGAGGATGTAGACGCACAGTCCACCCACACCAAAAACAGTCAAAATCTCAAGTGCCACGATCGTAGGATCAGCGAAACCCCAACGCAGATCCGCCTTGGCATATTCACGCCCTTACGATTGGATTAATAAGGAATAAAAGAAAGGAATACGCAGAACAGAGAGAGAAACAGAGCGTCTCGGCTGCGGAGCCACTTACAAAGCGCTGCAAACATGTCCGTGCCAGTGTTGACCGTGCGTCCTGCGATGCTGTGCCAGACAAAGGAGCCCTCGAGAATAAAGTGCGTCAGCGCATCAAACGCGAACCAGATGAATGTAGCCCGATCCAGATGTGACGTAGACGGCTTCAAGACGAGTCGGCTGAGCACATAGGCTGCCACAACCAGGCCAGCCACTGCAAGCAAGGAGTACACCGTCACAGCGTCCAACGTAGGCATTTCCAGTGGAGACTGTGTAGAAAAGAAAAGGGAATACTGTAATCAAGCGGGCGTGCAATCAAGTGGCACAGACACGTCTGGGATGAGGTTGTGCAACCTGATTTATTTTGGAGAGCATACAGTATAAGGTTGGGTTGGGTTGGGTTCGGTTGGAGACAAAGAGCATACGTGACAAACGAGTGGAAGGTGCGATGAAGAACGAATGGACGGGAAGAAGAGAGAAAAATAACAAAACGGTTTGAGTTGAGTTAAAGGGGAGGCCAGATCACACAAAAAGTGCGGATAAACAGATGCGAGTATAGGACGAAAAAGAAGTATCAGAAAATAAAAGTACAAAAGTAAAAACGAAAAGGATTTTGGGTAGGAGGCCGCGCTCCTCATGCATTATGTACATCAGGTGGCGTTGCCATCTTCTTGCCTCTACCATAATAATATTCATATTAGAGCCAGCGTGAGTTCATGAAGCCAAGCAGACGGCGTATTTCTTTGTTCGTACCTCGTCCAGCGATTGACGTAGATAGGCGAGTTGCAAGGTGGAGATAGGGTAGGGGGGTTATCCGTACACACGAAACATCATAAAGAAATAGGAGGGAAGGACAAGAAAAAAAAAGTATGGGACACCAGCACAGCTGCCTTTTTATATTCAATTGTTATTCTGTTGTTGTGATGCATGGCTAACATGTATGCTCCTCTTTTTCTTTTTTTCTTTTCGAAACATAACACGTACATCTTCGTTAAGAGGAGAAAGTGGGGACAAAAAAGAAGCGCGCTCGCACAAAAGAAAAGTCTGAGAGGTATTGGGGGGGGGGGGGGGGGGGGGGGGGAGAGAGAGAGCGAGAGAACGAGCGAGCGGTCTTATTAATAATATAAAGTGTGAGGGAAACAGCAGGCGTCTCTGTCTAAATAGTATGTAAAGTTTGGGGGTGGATGTCATGATGACCGTGTAAGCCGTAGCGGCAGCGGCAGTAGAAGCGATGGTGGTGGTGGGTTGTTTGTTTGTTGGTTGCCACGTTTTTCTTTCCAGATCTTCTTGTTCGAATTTCCATCAATTTTTCCGCCGATCAGCACCATGGATGTGTGCCAACTCTATACCGCCCGTGCTATCCTCCGAAATGGTCTCTTCAAGCAGGGGCCGGCTCGCCGCATAAGGATCCGAGTACAGCATCGTCTGGCGCCTGCGCTTCACCATGCCGTCCTCTTCCTCTTGATCAAACTTGTACAAACCCTCCACTCCCTCCGTCGATTCGTCCTTGTCCAGCTCTTGCTCGCCCACACACTGGAACTCAAGCGTGCCTTCCCGGCTGACTTCCCCCACGTTGACCTGCCGTACCGTCTTTTTGCGTGTGAGTTTACGCGTATGTGACGCGCGCGCGACGCGTGACGATCCATACACGCCCGGTAAAAGGTGTCGCACGCGGTCATGCACCATCGGCACCGGAAGCTCGCTTAAAAATGATGGATCGCCGAACCGATAGCCAACCTCGTCGTCGAACAGTGCCTCATCTGCATGTCCAGCCATAACCGGCGGCGGTTGATAATAGACGCGGGGATCAAAATGATGCCGGCAAAACAGCTTGAATAGCACCGTTAACACCGGAAGTGGCAACATGCAAAACGCCGGTCCCGTGGCCCCTTTGAAGCGCAAGATTAAGATCATGATCACCTGGAAAAGCACGGCGGAGACAAGCAGCCGGTTCACCAGCACGCGCCATATTTGTCCGCCTGTCTCACATCGAGTCACGTAGACATACCTATGTATATGTATGTATAATCGTAAGTACATGTCATATATCCATAAAACGCGCCCACAATTAAAAAAAATACTCACATGAGCAAATACTTGAACACCATCGTCGCAAGAATGAAATACATGAGTGCAAAGGGTAAGACCAAGGGCGCGATCACAGAGTACACCAGACCAATGGTAAAAAAGAAAATCAGAACGTTGTAGAACAGCGAGTAATCGAATGAGGAAGGTCGTGTGAGTTCCTAGGTAGAAAATAAAAGTTTGTATGTCAGCTTCGCTGTAGCCAGATGCGGCTTGCTTTGCATCACACACGCAGAGAGACGCATATACAATACACACACATCTGGACATTCTGGACATTCAATAGATAGATGCCCAACAGATGCAGGCGTATGTGTTTATGCTTATGTGTTGCATACCTGGAGTTGCCGCGGACTTGGCCGTGTAAAAAGCTTTCTATTACCATCGGGGTCGCATTAGTGCATGAACAGATGCACTGATAGCAATTATGGCACTCTTTTACGGTGGTAGGTTTACCTCAGCATGATACCGACGAGAGCAAAGACCTGGGCAAGGTCCATAATGACTCCAAGGCCTTTGAGTGAGACGTAATTGACCCAGAAAGTGGAGACATCTATGGAGTCACATGGAGATAGGGGAAAGGATTCCAGTGCAATACAGTGAGTGGGCGTCGTTATTCTCATGCATACAAGTGCATCATGCTTACCGGCGATATTCTTGGCAACTTGGGTAAGATTCTTGCCCATGGTTGAAAAGAACTGCTCGGCAGTCAAAGTCTCGCCGTTCTGGACTGCGCTCTGGATCTGTGTGTACATAGCCAAAAGGGTAGACGAGACGGTGAAGACAAGAAGATGGTTGATGATGAAAAAGATATAGAGCTTGGCCAGGACCTGTCTGTCGAGGCTGGTCTTGGTCATGTAGCCCTGCTGCTGGGACAGGACGCGTAAGGCTTTGGGCAGCAAAAAGAAGAACAGGGCCATGATGATGGGCGAGAACCAGGAGCCGAGGAGAGAGACAAACGTCTTGTGATGCTTCACAAATGTGTCGCCATTTGGGAACAGAAGGAGCAAGGAACGCACGTTGCTCGAGGCGGAGAGCAAGCTCGAGGGGATGAAGAATAAGAAGACAAAAACGTAGAAGAAAAAGCTGCCAATCAATCGCTTCGAGCGGCGAAGGTGCGGATTCATGCCGATATTGGACCAAACAATGTCTTTAGGTTGCGGCGCGAGTAAGACGGTCGGTTGCCATGGTGACAGCTGTTTCCACTTTAAGAGGAGGGGCGATTGCTGGAGCTGCTTCGCGGCTTGGTGAGCTTCGGCAGGCTGTGCAAACGAGACCCAGCCATAGTTGGTCATCTTATTCTCGTGAAGATTGGAGCGTAAGGAATGAATCTGCTGGTTCAACGACTGGATCTGGTCTGTATAGTATGTGATGGCGTCGACTTTATCTCCACCGAACAATCCCCACTTCTTGTTAATTCGGATCTGGGGACGCTTCACGCGTTTGCCAGCCATCTCGCGCAACAAATAGTTGGACAGCACGTTCTCCAGTTGGCGTACTGCCTGCTCGTGGTTCTCAACGGCGCATGCCAAGTCGTTGCTGCGACGGCCCATGACCACCTGCTGCGGCGGATAGTTGAGATTCATCGAAGTGATCCAGTCTTGCAGGGCTGCATCGGATTGTAGAGAAGACGGTACGTTGAGGATGAGCAGGGTCCGAGAATGCAGTGCGTGCTGATATTCGTCGCTCGCAAAGTAGTCTGCGCGTAGTGCAACGTATTCGCGGTAGTTTCGAAAGAGAGTGTACAAGACCAAACCGGAGAAGATCCACGTAAGCACTGCGTGTGCCCAATACCAAGCAAGGTTTCCATCCGAATGAAACTTGCCGTCGTAGTAGTTGATGGTCGATATTGATAGAAAGTCGACTCCCACATCTGGAGGCCACTGCCTGGTTTTTTTGTTTTTTTTTTTGTTTCATATATGAAGTATACATATGCAAGGAAATAGGCGGAATTAATATATCATAAGGTCACAAGGTACCTAAGCAACATACCCGGTTTTGGAGGTAGCATACACATTGATAGGAATTAGGACGCATACACCGAAGAAAGTCATAAAATATAGCATGGAACGGAGCATGCGCATGAACCGAATAAATGTGATGGCGTCGTAGCCGATGATGGGTATCAGCATATCGTCTGTGCATCTAAAGATGGGCTTGATCCAGCTAAATATGCCGTTCGGGATGGGCGGTGGCTGGGTACTGTCCTTGTGTGGTCAACGTGTGGGTTGATCTTGTTACTTGTTTTCGCTGGTTGTGCCTGTTGCTTACGTGGGATTTGCATATCGGGATCGTGGAGCGTAGACCCCTAATCCAAAGAAACAGTAAGGGAAAGTTAAGTGTTGTACAAAGTAAGTACATTAGAGATATGTTTGTTTTTGTAATTCTCTTGTGTATGTGTATCAGATCCTGTTTAGTAGAATCCCACCCACATTCCTTCTTTGTAGAAAGTGTATTATACGTACGAGACAGATTAGGCCGTAGCACGATGAACAAAACAAAGATACCGACAGTAACGGCGCAGTTGATCCCGAGCGTTGTCGCCATACCTCTCAGAGACATATTGCTGCCTTCTGAAAGGTATTTATCGATCTCATGTAGAGTATCCATCGATCGCCATAGACATATGTCCACAAGTGGAAAAAGCAAAAATACAAAAGAAAAGAAAAAAGAGGAACAAACGAAAATCATGGTGTGGCAGCGCAATTTTTTTTTGGCATGTGTGTAACCTCATCGAAATGAATCGTGGTAGTGAGTCCAGTAATGAATACAGCTATCAAATTTGCCAAAACCCCATGTGTGTGCAGCACAGCCCATAACAGGCATGTATCGATCCTTCCAAACGCCACACACACCTACACGCAAATGAACTATAACATCGTAGTTTCAGTTTATACACCGTAGACACCAAGTCAATACTATGTCACTTTTCGTAACGCAATAACTTTTCTAAATAAAAAACACTCCGCCTTGCGCCACGCCCTTCCTTTTAACGACACTAGAAGAGGAACTTCTGGCTGTGGACCTTCCATTCCCCTTTCGTACATCACGTGATAAGCGGTTGGGAACAACATGAGTAGTCCTTAAAGGTAAAGAGCAGTGCTATCTGCATCTACATCTACCATAGATGATGCCTATGGCATGGTGCTGATGTTTAAATGTAACTTCGCTTACGCTTGTAAATATATTATACTCGTCTATCAAGGCGTTGTCCCTGGAAAACGAGAATGTAAGCCAAGGCCAGGTCTGAGATCTGCTGGCTCTTTTTATAACGACGACAATGAGCATATACTTAAGCGAGACTAACACTTTCCATTATTACTCTGATGTAACCATTGGAAGGTGTGGAAGTCCAAGGTCTCTTCATTATACGCTGAAATAACGTATATCACAACATCACACGCTGTCAAATGACGTTTCACCCAGAACACAGGCACAATCGTCCGGTCAGGAATGGCAATCCACTTCCTGCAGTCGCTTTTCGCATTCCGTAAAGCTCACTGCTTTACATATCTCCTGAAGTATCAGGACAGAATATACACAGTGTAAACATCCTGTAAACTTTGTATGTTGATTTCTTGATGAGTCGGACGCAAACTAGACAAATGTAACTGGTTAAAGGAGACAAGCGCGATGTCAGTCTATCTATCTACTGTGTGGCAGATGCGGTTGAAATGATTCGTTCTTCTTAATACACTATATAGCCAGTAACAGGACTTCTACTGCGTATGTGCGTGCAGATAGCAAGTAAAAATGCTATCACCCAATCTATTATGCTCTCACCACCGACTCATCCATCCCCTGCGTTAGTCGAAATGATCCACAAAGATCTTCACGTCTGACATTAGGTCTGATTCGTCTTTCGCCGTAAAAGTCTCGATTTGCCCAGTAGCATGGGCAACACACTTTCAGCTCTACCTCACGTCTTGTGTTGAGTCAAAGCCAAGGTCCCTTTGCCTTCATTGTCTCTTCCATTGTTTTTAGGTTCCGATGCTTTTTATACATAGTTGTCCTGCATCCCGTGCTGGTATGTACGTGGGAAGATTGCTTCAACAAGAGCTCGGGAGCAGTTTCACCGGGTTGCCATCCATGCACACACCATGCAGATCCAATGAAGCTGGAAAAGATAAACAGCGTTTTGCCAAAAGGGCCGCCAGGCTATGACTATGCCTCCCTACGTATATACGTACATTTTATATCCATATCATTCCTTCTACCAAGACTGTACGTTGCCGCTTGTTGAATCCGCATCTGGTCGACATTCACTGGCCATGCGTTCGCGGAACTCGGCAAGTTGCTTGGTCACCGAGAGCGAAACCGAGTCATTGTGGCCTTCCCAAAATGCCTTGTATACATTCGGTCGCAACAGAAACTGAGCGAACTCGTGCTGATCATTCCGGATAGCGCGCCAAAGCGTCACGTAAAAATCACGTTTGCTGCGATCCAAGGTATCTTTTCTCTGGTAGTAGCCCCATTTGGTGTTGCCCCACGCCGTACGACTGATATAAAACGTTCGTGGATATTGCTTCTCAATAATCTTGAGGTCTTCCTCAGTAGGGCTCCATTTGTTTACGTGTCCGGCGGCAGTAGATGTCGCAGCTCGCTTGCGCTCTTCGCGCGCAGCTTGACTACGTTCTTTGCTCACAAGTGCTGCGGCGCGTGCTTGCTGATGCTTGCCATAGGAACGGTTCTGCCGAGCGTATCCCCCGCCGGCGGTCTTTCGATGATGGTATATATCCGTATCGTCGAACATACTATCGTCCTCGGCATCAAACGAGTCATGGTTTTCTTCTAAGGAAACGCCAGCCGTCTCGCTTGGGTCCTTGGACAGCTTGTGTCGGAGTTTAGGTTGCGGCACGTAGTGATCCGAGGCATCATCCACGCCCAGCTGAGCCATTTCGGCAAACGAACGGTGCCACACCATGACACTGTCGATGCTTATCACATCGTCCGCTACGCTCGAGTCGAGCAGCGTCCATTCATGTTCATCGTCCTGTTCTCCACTTTCGTCACGAATAGCTGTGTCGTGTTGTTCAGAATGGAGAGGTGGAAACGTGGCGTCATCAGTAAGCTCAATCAACTGCTTAAAATCGATATCGTCGGCTGCCTTAAATTCAGCGTACGCGATATGATGCACTTGCGACATGTGCGTTGGTGGGATGTGGGCTAAGAGTTATATGGGTGAAAGAACAGGGGAAAAGAAGAAAGAGAGATGCGCGAGAAAGATGTCATTCTCTTAGCTGCATACAAGTGTGCTATTTAGAGCCCCTGTAGAGCGAAATAAGATTTGCTGCGGCGCAATGGTATGGCGCAGTACAATACTGTATGTTGCAGTCACGTGTGATCTATAAATGGCTTCTAGGACTTATCATGGCATATTGACCATATTGTTACGCTTGATGCTAGCCATTGTTAGTCATTCGTATCCTCTCTTTCTCAATAATGGAGAGAATTGAGCATGGTTTGACTATGATAGTACCCAGCTTTTGAGCCTTTTTTCCGACTCTGTCTTCGTGGACTACACTCACTTTTTTTCATACATACCTAAGCGGCTGGAGCCGGGGGTCGCCGATATGCGCTCATGGACCATTGGCTGCTACAGCACATATACCGAAGCAGTTTGAAAAGTTTTCTGAGCTACAGTTTCGAATATTACCTGCAGATCCTAGTGGGGTGGGCGTGGAGCAGATATTGGCGCAAGGCATATGTGTATAAGGAGGAGTTCTAACTGCGTACCGGCTACCAGCCGCCTAGGCTATAGGACGCAATGAGGAAAGGAGAGAAATATGAGTAAACTGGAAAGGAGGAAGAGCTACCAGGAAGGAAAGGAGCGAGAGTGAAATCCAAGCTAATACTATACTTCTTATCATTGTCTACGCATAGACCTGTTTCACTCTTTCCAGAGGAAAAATCGCAGAAAAAATTTACCATGGATGGGAAGGACGCCAGCGGACAGAAGGAGCAAAACCAGCAGGAGGAACAGAAAAAACGCAGTTGTCCAACAAAATGAGAGAGCGGCAAACATGCCAGTAATAGCAAAGAGATGTGGATGCTCGAATACATCATGTTATACGGATATAACCGCAGCAAAAGTAAAGCCAGAACAGGAGCAGAGCAGGAGCAGAGCCACAGGAGATGGCGTTCAGGCATTGGGCAATTCTGTTTACAAAAACACCTAGTCTTCGCACGGGTACACAACATGCAGCTATTCACACACAGAAAATGATTGGAAGTTATAACCCATAATGAACGAGATAGGATGCAAAGTTCTCATGACTGAATTGGGTAATGCCGTACCAGCTTGCTATTCCGAAGTCATCATCTTGTCATATACAGGCCAGACTCATAAATCATGAAGAGACACCCTTTTATTTGTGAGCTAACATAGTGTCAGCTTTGTGCGCAGCTGAGGTTCATTATCAGAGAATCTGCTTTAGTGCATGTCCTTTGGTTGGCTGGCATATGATCGTACGGTGAAACAGACTGCTCATGGGGGGCGCACAATAGTTCACGGGCGAATGACGATAGATACAGTCACGCACCACTCAATACCGCATTATTCAGCGACGTGCTGCGGACAGACGGACCACGCCATGGTATGGAAAAGATCGATCCTGCAAAATGAATGAAGAAACTCAGCCTTGAATTTGATAGGGATGGGAGAATCCCAGGCGCTTAGTCAGATTTTGGCACAGCCAATGCGACCATGCCCAGCAGATGCCCAGCAGATGACAAACCCAGTTCTGGATACTTCCGCTTGCTTGGAATCATGGCATATAAATAAGGAACGGTTAATCCTTCATTAAATTCCAGCTCTCCTCAAACTCCATTCACCGACTTACATACTTGAGCAGTCAGAAAAATGAACCACCCCAAGAATCTTGAAGAGTTCAACGCGCTCATTGCCCAGAACAAGCTGGTTGTGATCGACTTCAGCGCTGAATGGTGCGGGCCTTGCAAGGTAGTCGGTCCTAAATTCGCCAAGTTGCCCGAGGCCTACCCAGGCATCGCGTTTGCCAAGGTCGACGTGGACGACGCACCTGTAAGTCTCTATTGTAACGCAGATCAACGGAAAAGAAAAAGACATTTGATACCGTTATTGACTGACCTATGTATATGCCAAATGCGACCGTATAGGATGTTGCCGAGTTCTGCTCGATTCGCGCTATGCCAACCTTCCAGATTTTCAAGGACGGCCAAAACGTCGATGAGGTTGTCGGTGCTACTCTGCCGTTGGTGGAGACCAAGATCAAACAACACGCGCTTGCTTAAAGTGACTCCTGTGCACTCTGTATATACCTTAAAAAATCATGGATTCATATTTTGTGGGCATTTAGAAGTAACCACAGACTTACATTCTGATTGACGACTTATGGCATGTTGTTCATCCGTAATAAATTGCACAAGTATAAGCATGATTTGACAGCTAAAATAGAGTTAAGTGCTGTAGTCGAACGCTGAAAGCTACGCATTCATGAGGATGGTGACACAATTAATGGAAGCCGGTCTCCTGGGAAAAGGGTTACGTCCGTGTGGCGTATTTTGTTTTGACTATTTCTCTTCCCTCTTTTTCTTCTAGACGACAATATTCGCAATCAACCGAGGTCTTGCCACTGAATCAAAGAATGACTGCTCCTTCTGCTCCTGCCATTGCTCCCGAACAAAGTGCAGTCGACGCTCAGCCGCCTCCGCCTTCTCCTCCTGCTCCTGTTGAAGAAACACAGAACAGCGACGACGCGTTTTCGCCCACGCCGGTACCGACACCGACAGACTCACGCGACTCTGTGACGCAGGTCCCGGATGGGCCGAAAGTCCCCTCCGATAGAAGCAGATATCCAACCAGTAGCAAGTACAACAAAAGCTATCAAGATAAGGGTCAGTATCAACCCAAGTACAGCAAGTACCAGTACCAGAATCAATACCAGAATCAATACCGAAACCAGTACCGAAACCAGTACCGAAATCAATACCAGAACCAGGAAATCGCCAGTTTAAGTGAAGCAAAGGAAAAAGGACAAAAGCCGCAACCCGATCAGGGCTACACTCCCGAAGCTGGTCGAAAATACAGCAAGAATTTCATCAACAGAAATTTCGCTACCGGGAAGATGCCTACTCCTCTAGCTTCCGAAGACCAGTTTGACCTGACCCCCAATGAACGCATTAGACGTCCCGAGAACTTAAAACATCTGCAGAACATCATTGCCTACAACGCGAGAATGGGTAACAAACTCACCATCGTCTGGTTCTGCCAATGGGGTCTGCTCGCATGCAAGCGGATTTATGCCCAGGTTCAAAAATGCGCGGATCTTTACAAAACCACGGTTAATATGATCGAGGTCGATGTGTCCGACGATAAGGTAAATTGGCTGTCCAGAATTTGTCTCTATGGTGATACTGACCCTTTATGACGTAGAAAATACTGAAGCATTACCATGTGAGGGGAACCCCGTCGTTCTTGTTCTTTCTCGATGGCGCAGAGTGTGAAGGTGAACGTATCCACGACGGTTTACCCATGCAAGAACTCGACGAAAAGATAAAGCGGCTCTCCAAACTCTCCAAGAAAACAAAGAAGTCAATGAGCACCACGCACGACAAGGACGCCAAGGCAGATGTCGGGACCAAAGCACGAAGCCGAAGCCAAAGCCAAAGCATCCATCAGAGCCCGGACAAATATCAAAATCAAGGCAAATATGAAAATCGAGACAGTGACCAAAACCAAGACAGATATCAAAGCCAAAAGCAAAGCCAGAACAAAATCTCAGCAAAGCAGCAGGACAATGATAGCTCGGAGGACGACAATGACCTTGGCTTTTATCGACCGCAGACCGCTGCTGAACTCGCTTCGGAAAGATATGGAGGTGATCCAGACTCATGGGACATGGAAGCGCCCTTCAAGTTAACCAGGCCGTCCGCCTCACAGCAGGCGAAATCCTCTAAGTCCTTTCAACGTCAAAAGTATTATCAGGACCACGAAAACTCGTTCCTGTCTGTGCAAATGAGCCACAACCCGCAATCTCGAAAAGTGTGTACCTATTTCGTGCGTGGCAAATGCAGCTATGGTAATGACTGCATCTATCGGCATTTATCAGGGGAAGCGGCAGAGGCGTATCGAGTAGATAAGCCAGAGCCGAAGAAGGTTCCCATTTGCAAATACTTTTCCATAGGTAAATGCTTTTATGGTGACAAATGCTGGCTTGTCCATGATCGCAGCAGCCAGAAAAAGCCAGCTCAAAATGCTGAGGCGGCTGTTAATTAGGAATCGTAGTTAGCTGTCGAGCGAAGTACTACATGCAAGGTAGTTGCTATCCAAAGAAATTAAAAGTGGTTATCTCCTCTTTTGCGTATTCACCAAGCGTCTTAAGGTATCAAGTCGACTAATGAGATTTTCCGTTTTATGTATGGTCGAGCTTTCTTCAGAACGATACGTTTGGATGGGACCACAACGATATGTTGTACGGTGTACAGTCTCAGAGCTAAGTTATATTGCAGCTGTGCCTATAACCAAAATACAAAGCTTCCATTGTTTAGATACGCGTCAAGGGCTCTGGAGGTATGTTTACGTTCACAAGCAAGCCGATATAGTGGCAGCTTTTCTCCTTTCCCTCTGGGGGTGGTGGCAAGCAGAAAATCCTATGCTTATGCTATGGTCGAACAAAAACAAAAAAAGGAAGCAACCTGTTCAGTTTGTTGTATTTCGAAGCAGTGCGTCCGAAAGGCGCGGTGCGCCATGTACAGATACACAGACGAAGCCTTTTTTTTTTTTTTTTTGACATTCTAGATTTGTTATTCCCTAGGAAAGAGTTTGATTATATGCGCAGCATTCATCGATGGCTGCGCGCACAGTATTCTAGGTCTCGAAATATTCCTTTCTTTACGCTATAAGGCTTATCAATAGAGCTGTTTCTGCCAAAGGTTTCCAGAACCAGATAAAATGAATTCAGGACCTGTTAATCAGAGCATTGTCCTTGGGAACAGTTGCCTTTTTTGAAACAAACTGCCTGGACCGAATTTCTTCTATTTTCTTTCCCCTTGCGCATATAGTGCAGTGTAGATCTAAAGAATGGCGTTTTGGAAACCAGGCGCGATCGCACCTGGTACGTCTCTAAGAGTGATGTATAAGAGACTTCTTACAGGCGTGAATAGGCAGCACGGTCGATCGCGACACACAAGCCGAGACAGATACAGCCATTGCGGTGCATGCCGACAAGGAATTTCGCTACTTGACCATCAAGCAACAGCGCGAGCGACTGCCCGTCTTCAAGCTACGTACGTAACCGTGAAGCATACCTTTACGTGAATGGATACTCATGGTGCTTAGGCCGGGAGATGCTGTATCTCATGGAGAAATACCAGACTGTTATTATTGTTGGTCAAACGGGCTCGGGCAAGACAACGCGTAGGTCGAAGGAGATAGGATTTTTTTTGCTTGTATACGGGCATACAGGCATACAGTCATACAGGCATACTGACCAGATGATAGAGATACCACAGTACTTTGACGAAGCAGGGTGGACTGCTAACGGGAAGCAAATTGCATGCACACAGGTAAAACCGCAGCCCGGGCTATTCGATCCCGTATTCACCGAGAACAGCCGCGTCGTATCGCTGCTACTTCTATCGCCGAACGCGTTGCCGAGGAGATGAACTGTAAACTCGGTCACGACGTGGGTTATCTCATTCGATTCGAGGATCAAACCAGTCAGCGGACGCGTATCAAATACATGACGGACGGCATGCTCTTTCGAGAAACCATGATCGACCCGCTGCTGAGCCGCTACAGCGTCATCATGATTGACGAAGCACACGAACGCAGTCTGTATACCGATATTCTTATAGGTGTCATCAAAAAGTAGGTTCCTCTCCGATCTATGTTCGGTCGCCTCTCACACCAGCATAGGATCCAAAAGAAGCGTCCTGACCTGCGCGTCGTCATTTCCTCTGCTACACTCGACGCTGAAGCTTTTTTTCACTTCTTCAACCATAATCGAACACAGAACACCCTACACGATACCGCCGCCATCCTCTCCTTGCAAGGCCGTATGCATCCTGTCGACATCCTTTACACGGATACGCCTGTCGACGACTATGTCGAGAAGACGATCCAGACCGTGTTCGACATCCACACAAAAGTAAGTCCGGAGCATTCTATAATGCCATAGAAAACATGACTGATAACTAGGTAGGAACCTGCAGGCGACATTCTTGTTTTTCTGACGGGACGCGAAGAAATCGATACCGTAGTGTCTGAGTTATATGACCGTGCACGGACGTTACCTCCAGGAGCCAAAGAATTGCACCCGCTCCCGTTGTATGCCGGCCTTTCCGTCGACGAACAGATGGCCGTATTTGAATCCACCCCACACAACACGCGTAAAGTGATTGTCTCGACTAATATTGCCGAAGCATCTGTCACCCTTGAGGGTATTGTCTATGTCATTGATTGCGGTTTCGTTAAGGTAAAGGGCGTATGCTTCTGTGGTAGTTACTTTTTTGAATACTTATCCTGCATCCGCATTTAGATCCGTGCTTATAATCCAAAGACAGGCATGGATGCCTTGATAGTGGCGCCCATATCCAAAGCGTCTGCTACACAACGGGCGGGTCGCGCGGGCCGCGTCCGGCCCGGAAAAGCTTTCCGACTTTATACAGAAGCGACCTTTCACACACTGCGCGACACAAGTATACCCGAAATCCAGCGGTATGTTACACTTCATGAAAAAGGAAAACATTGAACTCACATCGCCCATTTTGCTTTGCCTCGTTTAGGAGCAACCTGGCTCCAGTGATCCTGCAGCTGAAAGCGCTCGGCATTGACAACGTGCTCCGGTTTGATTTCCTTACACCCCCGCCGGCTGAGCTGATGGTGCGCGCCCTCGAGCTTCTCTATTCGCTCAAAGCGCTTGACGACGCAGGCCGACTGACCCTTCCGCTCGGCATGCAGCTCGCCGAATTCCCTGTGGAGCCCATGCTCGGCAAAGTTCTTCTCTCTTCGGGCGAGTTCAAGTGCAGCCAAGAGATCCTCACTATTGCCGCGATGGTCTCGGTCCAAAACGTGTTTGTAACGACCAAGGCCGGAAAAGACGTGGTCCAGGAAGCGCGCCGCAAGTTTTGGGTCGAGGAGGGCGATCACCTGAGTTTATTGAACGTGTATAATGCATTTGTCAAAGAGAAGTCAGCCAAATGGTGCCGAGACCGCTTTTTGAACTTCAAGGCGCTCTCGCGCGCCATCAGCATTCGAAATCAGCTCGCACGCTACCTAAAACGTTTCGACGTGCCTATTGTGAGCGCTCTAACGCACTATGCGCCTGAAGAAGCCTCGAAGGCGATTAGGAAATGCCTCGCGAGCGGGTTTTTTGCGCAGGCGGCGCGGGCAGAGCAGGACGGCAGCGGCTATTTCCGTTCGGTGCGCGACAATGTACGGCTCGCAATCCATCCCGATTCAGTCCTGTTCAACCGAAACCCACAGTGGGTCGTCTTTCACGAGGTGGTTGAGACCAACCAGGCATACATGCGTGACCTCACTGTGATCGAGCCAGACTGGTTGGCCGAGTTGGCCCCCCACTTTTATGAATTTCAAACAGAACACAAGCGATAAATTGGATAGAAGGACGGCAAACAAAAAAAAAAAAAAAGAAACTAATAGTAATGACGTGGTACAGAGGGAGGCGTGATGACGGCAGGTAAAGTGTTGCGGTGAAAAGACGGTGGACGTGAAGATGGATCGGCCGCGTTGATAGGAGGTGGTGGTGTCAAATATACAGAGCTTTCAGACCATGATCGAGCGTGCTTGATCGCTTCTGGATCGCCTGGTCTCGGTGCACCCAGATAGGAATACGGAGGTTGCTGCTGTTGTTGGTGATGATGATGGCGGCGCGGTTGGTATCGGGGTATAATGGTCATCGACTGAGGCTCTGCGTCAGGTACAGCACCACCACCACTGCCACCAGTGCCTCCGACGCCATGATCCGTCAGTGCATTCAGATCGGGTGCTGAGGGCTGCCGTGGCATGTAGCTGTAAGGCGGCGTGAGCAGCTGAGGAGACAGTGTCCATTCCTCTACGGACGAGTCA
Source organism: Syncephalastrum monosporum B8922 (assembly GCA_000697355.1). Classification (NCBI taxonomy): domain Eukaryota; kingdom Fungi; phylum Mucoromycota; class Mucoromycetes; order Mucorales; family Syncephalastraceae; genus Syncephalastrum; species Syncephalastrum monosporum. The sequence continues at coordinate 28,123 of JNEN01001261.1, forward strand.
TGCGAGACACGCGTCGAGAGGACCGGGAGCGGCGTCGTGTCGTCTGCAGCCACGCCCATGGCTTTGGCGGGGAGCGACGTCAACGGGCGCAGAATCACGGACGGTTCGGCGGACACCTCACAAGCAGACGATGTCTCGTTGTAATCCGGCGGCGGTTGATGCAAGTAGAAACCGTAGCCGTGGTCGTATACAGACCGGGTCAGATCCGATTCGGTCGCCTCGCGCGTCGTACCGATTTTGATGGGAATGTCGAGCACAATACTGGCGCCAGCCTTTTCGTCCTCATACAACCGCATTTTCCGGCCTACATAACTGGCCATGCGGTCCCGCTTCCGAATACGCAAGCCGTCTATGTCGAGGCGAACGGTGGCTCGGATGCGGTAGCGGATCTGGACGGGGCAGGGGTGCAGGTCGAGGGTGGGGGGCGCGGCGTCGGGGACGGTCAAAGCTGTGCTAGTGAAGAAGCATTGAAAGTGCTCGTCGTCGCAGGCGAGGGGAAGTGTAACGTGGTCAATAGGGGCCGTATCCATGGTGACAGCTGTGCCATCTGCAAGCTGGGTGATGCGCTCCAGATGGACAACTATGCCGTCACTGTGGCGGACAGGCGCCACATGCTGCACGCGCAGTGTGAATGGAACAGCCTCGCCTGGTCAGGTGATGAGGGGGGTTGGGGTTGCACCGCAGGGGAGAGCACGCAAAAGAAATGGAAAAGTTGAGCCTACTTCACATGGGCAGTTTCTTTTTCAATCCATAAATGCCCTTACCTGGCATGAAGCAAGTACGCGGTGTGTGTAGCACGGCGGACACTTTTCCAGTGTCACCTTTGCGAAGCGTGTGGTGTTTAAGCACGCAGTCGTTGGGCACCGTAAAGGACACAGCGCCCTCGCTCGTCATGTCCTGCTGAGCATCCTGCTGGACCGAGACACGGTCGTGTATCCGTACCCGTGCCGAGGCCCTCGGCCAGACACAGCTCGGCAGATCCCATGTTTCTTGTACGGCTTTGACCTTGTACTGCACCTTGCCCGGGATGCCCTTGTGATGGTTATGACTCGTCAGCGAAGGAGTGCGAAAGGAACAGAAATAGATCAATCAAGCAACAGTGGAGGGGACGGTACCTCTTGATCGACGTGCGACGGGATATCGGTGGGGACTGTGATATCAAAGGCAAGCGTGCCATCGCCATTCATAGGCTGTGGGTCGAGTGCCATTTTGAAAAGAGGTCGCTTTTGCGTGCCGAGCCGGGTCGTGCAAGCGAGGTGTATCACCACTCGACTGTTGCTTTGCTGGTGGGGCCCGTAGTCGAGTCGACCGCGGACACAGCCTACGCAGCCAGTTGGCTTGTATCTATGAATCACCTTTCATATCTCTGGACGCCTACCTGTAATGTGGTCTCCCGGAAAAAAGGTGCGATCCGCATCGTCAAGGTCAATCGTCAAAAGCTGATCTTTATTCACGTTATAGACAAACGAGGTCGGTACAGGCGAAGGGAGTGGGGACTGCTTTTCGCAGTCCATGTACTGTTTTCTGTCGAATGGTTCCAGTATAGCAATAGTAGTGATGGAACGAGAAAAAGAAAGGTAGAGTGTGAATATGTTATATATATATATATATATATATAGACGTGTATAGGAAAGAGAAAAGGATGAAGAAGAAAAGGACGCTAAAAAATGATCAAGCAAGAAAACATGCAACCACACTTTTGGAACAACTTTCGTGACACAAAACGTGCTGTCTGAGCAAGAAAAATGGGGATAAAAAAGGGCGAAAAGAAAAAAAAAAAAGGCAAATCTATTCCATTGTATCGCATGGTGTATAGCTCAAGCGAAGAAAAAAGAGAGAATGAATAAAAAAAAAGAAAAACAGAGCAAGTAAGAGAGAAGAAATGAAGGGATTGACAGAGTGGTGAGTTGTGAGCTGAATTGGTTTGTTTTGGTGGTGTTGTATATATACATAATGTAAGGTATGAAGCCAAAGGTTCTACTGAGCCAATTTGAGAGAATGCATATTCTGCTTGTCCTGCGTTTCGAGACCGTTCGCGTATTGGAAATCGCCACTAATCATATAGAATAATAAGAGACACGCGTGCGTTTAGAAAAATGACGGACAAGATAGGGTACAGGTCCTCTTTACCTGGTCTCGTACTCGTACATGTCCAGAGCCACGACACAGCTTTCGCGGACGACACGCTCATTGTCCTGCTTGAAAGTCTCGAGAGTCTTGAGGACCTCGGGGGTAGCAATAGAGCCAAGTGCCTCAGCTGCTTCGTGGCGGACCATGTACGCCTCGTTTGCATCCTGGAGGGTTTCTGTCAAGGAGGGGACTGAGGCTGGGTGCTGCAATTGGCCAAACACGTAGGCAACTGTTCGATTATACAAGTAAGGTTAGACTACATCATTGGCACACATAAGCAGGTGTTGCATTGCATTGCAGTTTGCTTACTCTCATGACGGAATAAGGCTAATCCAAACCATTAAAAGTGTGTGTGAGCGTTCAAAATGTAGAAAAAAATAAAAAATAATTGACAGCGACTTACCACTCTTATCCTTGAGGCCCAAGGCAAGTGCCTCGACAGCTTCGGTATTGCCAATTTCACGCAAACCAAACATGGCACGGTAGCGTTCAAAAAGAGGCAGGTCAGGGTTCATCAGCTGTTCACCGAGCTCCTTGACAGACTTTGTGTTGGCAGGCGGTGCAGGATCGACCGAGCTGTAGAGGCTCTGCGTCGCCTCGCGCTCGGCCTTGTTCTTTGGATCATTGTCGTACTTGATCTTATCAATCGCAAGCTCGCACGTCTCGGCCACCGACTCGCTCGGGTCGTTCAAGTACTTTTCAAGCACACCAACAGCCTCCAGGGATCCAATAGCACCCATCGCTTCCGCTGCTTCGTGTCGTACCATTTCGTCTTCATTCGTATCCGCAAGCACACGACCCAGCACAGCGTTTGCCTTTGGGTTACCAATCTGGCCCAGGCAGTACGTCAATTCGTGCTTCAGCAACGCCGATTCATCGCTCAGTGCTATTTGATACCCATGTAAGAAACGAGTTGACACTCTTCTTCGGGCCGTCAATCGCTGTGTGTACCTTTGGAGATGATCTCGATCGAGCGCTCCGTCGGCAGGTTCTTCAACGTAAAAAGCGCACGGAAACGCTCAGCCAGCGAGACATTGCCAGGCGTGTTACAGAGAACGGTTTCGAGGTGGTCATAGTCGACATTAAGGTGCGCAATCTCTTGCTCGGCCATGGTATGGTTAAAAAATAATATGGAAAAGGTTGCTTTTTCTTTTTCTCTTTCAAATTTCTTCTTTTGATCGAAGCCACTCATGTCCCGCCCTTCCGCATGAAAATTGCCCATTCATTGAGTAGCAGAGAAATCATGTTCTTATTTTGCAATTTGCTCCTCTCTTTCGACACCTTTTTCTTCTGAAAGAAAAAGAAATAGTTGCTATTTACAATGGAGTGGCCTTGTCCTTGTGTGGCAGACTGTACATGGCCAGTACATGATGTATACGGCGTATGCGGTCCGCGTCTGGCTCTACAAGCGTTATGCACGCGTGGATCAACTCTTGCAGGTCGTCACGCAACATGGGCTCCACTTTCGCAAGGAGCTGATGAAGGTGTGCTAGCGCTTCATACAGTGGAAAGTAGTGCACGAGCTTGTCACGGATGCGCCGCCGGCTCGTGTCCAAGTACTCAGAGGGGATGAGCGCTGATAGGAACGCTACAGCGCGCTGGGTAAGGACAGTTAACGCCGTCGTCGCATTGTTGACCCGGACCATGTCAGCCATTTCCCGGCGCGCCTGATTCTGCGTTTTCCGTCTCTTTTGTGTCTTATACACCGTCCACGTTGATTGCATCTTTTGCCCCCGCACCGCGAGCGCAAGTTCCTCGGCCAGTTCCACAAGTGTCGTCAGGATCGCATCAAGGAGAGTCTGATCCACGGTATCATTCTTCATTGCATCGTTTTGGTTCAGTAAGAGCCCCAGCACGCGCTCGGGCTCGGGTATATCGGCGAGCATGAGGAGATCCATCATAGAGGTGATAAATGACCCCGCCGTTAGGCTCCTATGTTCAGACTGCCGGAGGCCAACTTGGATGAGATCGGCTATCATGGATTTGATCGTCGCCGGCGCTTGATCATACAGACCAATGCACTGCAGCACACAACGCGTCGGCACCACAAAAGACGTTTGATCCTCAGTCACCCACAAACGATACCATGTCTGCACCAGGCGATCACGCTCCTGCTCGTGTGTGTGGCCCATACGCACCATATGCTGGAGGAGTCGTACGAGGCCAATGTCGCGTACAGGAAGTATGTCGTGAGTTTTGATAAGATCCAACTTCTCGAACAGTGTGGATGAACCTCGTGTAGTGTCATTGTCATTGTCGCCCTCGTCCGCAAAGGGGGTGCCAAGATAGAGTGCAAAATCCTCTTGGTCAGTGAGCACCTGCCGAAAGAGCTGGGCTGCCACACCGTTTCTGCTTTCCTCGTCTGTTTTCAAATTGGCCGTGAGAGACAGAATGGGCTCCAGGAAATGGTCTTGAAACCAACTGCTGGATTTGGCAACGCTTGCACTGTTTTGCTGCTTCATCTTCTCCTTAAGAAGCGCAAGGAGATGGTCGAAATAAATTTTGGGCTTGGACCGGAGTAGGTCTTGAATCAGCGCATGGCTTGACACCTGCGAGCACCTTGCAAAGTACTGTGCGACCATGTCACGCAATCCTGGCAAAGTGACATCAGGCTCGACCGCGTGCATGAGTATCCGAAGTGAAATGTCGCTGACGCGCTGCAGGAACATGGGTACGATGGTGCTTGCAAAGGAAAGCACGTGCGGGTTGCCAAGGACGGTTTGCAGATGAGTCGCGCGTTGGGCCGTAGTCGGCGACGCGGCCGCACCCGCCTCGTTCAGTTCCTCGGTCAGCCAGAGGACATAAGCTTGGACAATCGCGGGCGAGGCTACGTAAATGCAGTCGGAAAGCCACTTTTGAGCGTTCGCGCTTGGGTCTTCGGATAACTTCTTGAGCATGTGATTTGCACCTGTCAGCGACGCCTCATCATCCGTCATGCCGGCCGTGTCAAATTTGGCACCGGTCCTGACATTGTAGGTCACTTGTTCGGCATCCGCCTCGGGTCGAAAGAGCTGGACAAAGGCATAGTACGGTGCAGTGCGCATATTGTATGGTTTCTCGCCAAGACGTTCTAGGAGCGTCTCGATCACTGCGCGTTGCAGATCCTCTGAAGCGTGATAAAGCGTCCACTCGGCGAGAATGACATCCAGCATGCTTTTTCTTGCGATAGGGTACGTGGATTTGATGGCGTCAATCATATAAAGCTCAAACTCGATAGGGGGTAAGGTCGTTAATAGCTCGCGCCAGCATGCAATGCCTTCTTGTACTTTGGCGATGCGTGCCTGGGGATCAGTGGGTTGAGGCGTCTCTTCAAAGACTTTTTTGAGTGGATTCTGGTGTTCTAAGCGAAGGAATGTATGAGATCGAAGGCCGGTCCTTCGCACATTCGACAGAAGAGCTCACCTGTGCGATGTTTGACAGTGAAGAACGCACGTGCGAAGTGTGGATAGTCGTTATATTTTTTACGCAGAACGAGGCCAAGCGTGTTCCATGCCAGACCGAGTTCGTACGTTTTGAAGGGATCCCGCCAAAGCGCACTGCCGAGACGTTCATCAACCGCAGTAGAAAGCAAATCAGTGTCGGTGCGCGATAGAGCCGACAGAGCTTCGTCGACGACGGTAAAAGACAGCGTGGTATCGCGCAAGGCAGTCTCGAGCGCATCGAGGCAGACGAGGAGAGCGTCGTTGCTATTGGTGTTGCGTTGTTTGTCGTCGAAACACCAGCAGTTCATGATCACGTGGGCCATCACAGGAGGCGAGCCCGTCTGGCAAAAGTGAGCGAGAGAGCTCACCCAATCGTGTGTTGAGACCAGGTCAGGCCGACCTGCCAAGGCCAACACAAGGCCATACAAGTACACTGTCACTTCATTGTCTTGGTTCTGCTGCACGTGTCGCCAGGTGCTGTAAGACGTGCGCCGAGGGAAGCCGAGCACCCAGACCAGGCCATGCTGCTGCAGTAAACCACTGATACACGCGCGCAAGGCTGTCACAATAACGGTCTTTGAGTACTGAAATCCAAAGGCATCGTCGTCGTATTGAATGGACAACAATAGTTGAATGAACAGATCAAAGTACGCATAAGTTTCCTCAAGACGTGAAGGGTATATGAAAGTGGGATTGTCGATCCGATCGAGCTTGACTGAACTTTCTTTCTCTTTAATGAGGTCGACCAGTTCTTGGTAAGAAAGACCAGGTGTGCTCCTGTTGAGCAGGTTCCCTAAATCCATAAGGGAATAAAAAAAACGCGCGTTTTTTCCTGCTATTTAGCTGAGTTGGATCAATTCTATTGCTGCTCGAAAGCAAAATGGCAATTGAAATGGAGCATGATAGAAGATGTTGATATGGAGATATTTCTCTAAAAAATATAATCATTATTACTTTGGCTAGCCTACGAGATTTCGTTCGTTGACTAACTTCACTTTTTCTGCATACCTAAAGTGGCCGAAGCCGGGGTTGTCGATACGCGTTCATGGCGCGTCGGCCACTGTCTTATTTAAGGCTGAATGCATTTTGAGTCACAGCTTTAAAATCACGTCGAGGAGTTTCTTACAAATGGGAGTGACATTTGGCGCAAGGCACATGTCTATGGAAAGTGTTGTCGACAGTGGCCTCGGGGAAAGCAAGTGGAGAGGAAGAAGGACAAAGGAGAAGCAAGAAAGGAGCGGAACTGGGTTACGTGTAATGTCTCGTATTCAATGTATAGGCATGAATCTATTTCATTTACGGACAGAGGAAAACGGGGAGGAAAAACCTCTGGTGAGAGGGGAGCAAACGGAGGAGAAGACGGGAGAAGAGCTGGGAAAGAAGATGGCAAGCTTAGTATACATCGGAAGAAGGTTAGTGATGTCCAAGATAAATACCCTAAAAGTCGCAACTTTCCACCGAAGAGGGTGATGAGAAAGCCATGAGAAAGTCATCAAAGCGCTGCTCATCCTGACCTATACCATGGTGTACACGCTTCATATACTAATTGAATATGAAGAATTGCGTACTTCCTCGCGATAACATAGTAGACGTATTCCTGTATATCGAAGGAATACGAAAAAGATGCTCCAAAAAGATGCTTCGGGATTTTGATCGAAATAAAGATGGAGAAAGATCTACATGCAGCTCCTTGACGGCCAAACGTTATCAAGTATCGATTGCGAGCAAGTTCTAGCCATATAGCAAGCAAGTTTTAGCTGTTACGTGGCGGCGACCGTGAAGTGGTCTCGAAGATATACTGGCAGTGCATACAGACGACAGTGATAGTGATAGCACCCGTGATGATGAGGAAGGAGGAGAGGAAGTACCATGTTGGAATTTTTCAGAATGTATCAGGACCTCTACAAAGAATGCAGCATTATGCATCACGTGCGTAAACAGCGATCTAAAAGTGCTATAAAAGACTCCAGAAAGCAACGATGGCAACAGGAAGCGAAACGGCGCGGAAGGCAGCGAGGCTATATCTTAGGATACGGAAGGCACCCAAATGCAAGAAAAGACACTAAAAGGTTTCATTAGGCCCCAAAAAGCCCCCAGTAACCCTTCCAAACATTTGATGAGTCTTTACAGGCCCCAAAAGCTAGGGGCTTTCCAGATCTGACTTAGCTAGACCCGAGTATGGATTAGTGATATGTTATAGCATCAATGAAAGTTAAGTACGGTGTACTATCGATAAGGGCTCCTGCGCGTAACATTTGAGAAAGTCGAATGGGGAGGGAATGCCTGAAACGCGGCACAGTAAGGGTACAGCCAGCGCGGCTGCAATTGAGCATTACTATTTAGGCAACTACGAAAAAGAGAATTCCGTTCAGTCGCGTCCAATACCGACCGTATGATTATCCTCACTCTTTCCCTTCTTTATTCCAGTCTCTCATGCCACGCGAGATAATTACCCTTCAAGCTGGCCAATGCGGCAACCAGAGTATGTCATTGCTTTCTTTTGAACTAAATGACCGCTCACATTCTGCTTGAAAAAGTCGGTAGCGAATTCTGGCGTCAAATCTGCGCAGAACACGGCATTAGCAGAGATGGTACCTTGGAAGACTTTGCCACCGAAGGCGGCGATAGAAAGGACGTCTTCTTTTATCAGGCACGTTGCTCTCAGTGAACCGTGAAACACACGCACGGACATTCTTACGTGGTCTATACAGGCAGACGACGAACACTACATTCCGCGAGCGATCTTGCTTGATCTGGAGCCAAGAGTACGCAAAATAAGAGACAGACTTCTTTACTTGGAAGCTTACTTTACTGTCTCCGTTTGATAGGTTATCAACAACATTCGCGATTCGCCCTATGCCAACCTGTACAACCCAGAAAACATCCTCACCTCCAACGAAGGTGGTGGCGCAGGCAACATCTGGGCGCACGGATACTCTCAGGGCGAGACAGTGTACGAGGATATCATTGATATGGTTGATCGCGAAGCCGATGGAAGCGATTCACTCGAGGTAAACGATGGACAACTGGGCATGGCTATTTATGTCTGGCTGATGTTTCTCAGGGTTTCATGCTGCTGCACTCGATTGCAGGTGGTACAGGCAGTGGTCTGGGCTCATTTCTACTTGAACGTCTCAATGATCGCTACCCAAAGAAACTTATACAGACCTATTCTGTCTTTCCCAACTCGGAGGAGGTCTCCGATATCGTTGTACAGCCTTATAACAGCATGTTGACCCTCAAGCGCCTGACTTGTAATGCCGACAGTGTGGTCAGTACAAAAGTTGCGATTGTTGGTCAACTGGTCTGATATTTCTATGGGCAGGTCGTACTTGACAACGCAGCACTCGCGCGCATCGCAACTGACAGACTCCATATCGCTAACCCCAGTTTCGAACAAACAAATCAACTGGTACACGTCTCTATCAACGAGCTGCTTTGGCTTGACTCTCTCACACATATAATACAGGTATCGACCGTCATGTCAGCAAGCACAACCACACTCCGCTATCCAGGCTATATGAACAATGATTTGGTCGGCATCGTCTCCTCTCTGATTCCTACTCCCCGCTGCCATTTCTTGACCACAGCATACACACCTTTCTCAAGCGAGCAGGTCGACCGCGTAAGTATTGTGGACCGCAGACGGTCCGGTCAACTGAACTGCTTTTTGTCTTTTAGGCAAAAACGATCCGAAAAACGACTGTGCTCGACGTCATGCGCCGCTTGCTCCAACCCAAGAACCGTATGGTATCCACCGTCCCATCCAAACGCAGTTGTTACATTTCCGTCCTTGATATTATTCAAGGGGAAGTTGACCCAACCGATGTAAGGGAATACTTGATACATAACAACCAACAGATTTCTTATGGAGGGTGGCTAGGTACACAAATCCTTGCTTCGCATCCGCGAGCGGCGTCTTGCTCAGTTTATACCATGGGGCCCTGCTAGTATCCAGGTCGCTCTGTCCAAGAAATCACCTTATGTTCAAACGCCACATCGTGTCAGCGGTCTCATGCTTGCGAACCATACTAGCATAGCTTCCGTAAGCAGATATCTCTTTGTATGGAAGGCCTTGATATCTGACTTTTTCATGTAGCTCTTCCAACGGACATGTGATCAATTTGATCGACTGCGGAAGCGAAACGCCTTCTTGGAACAATACCGGAAACATCCCATGTTTTCTGACGGTCTCGAGGAGTTTGATGACTCTCGGCAAATCGTCCAGGACCTGATTGAGGAGTATCAAGCCTGTGAGACGCCGGATTATGTCAAATATGTAAGGTCTTTTGGATGATATATCACATGCTGGATATTGACAAGAATGTGTACAGGGTACCAAGGACCAAATGGAAGAGTAGATCCTTCCTTTATAGCATATACACGCCTACACAACCACCTTCTATGCATTTAAAAATATATCGTTTGCTTTCCTTCTTTTGCAGATCCAAGGTTGACAATCTCCATTCAACAATAAGCATCAAACCAGTTTCTTGTCGGACAGTACGTAGCGAGGTATATATATCTTAAGCAAGAGGAGACATGTGTCCTGCTTAATAATCTATGGATAGTACAACTTAGTAGGGGGAATGTGGAGAGTTATCAATTTGTGGCTGAACGAGGAAGCCCTGCGCTTGTGTAATTTAAGCTAAAGCCACTGGCGGGCGCGTCTGTGTAATTTAGGCTAAAGCCACTCACCTCTCTTCCCTTGCTACCTAAAAATGTCCTTTGAGGCACGGTTATGCAGAGAAATCGTCGAGGAAGACTTTGGCTGCTTCGCTTCGGTAGGATAGAATGGATACTATTGTCCTAAGGACGACAAGGCACTTATACTCCTTTTTTTTTTTCTGTATTGTTAATAGAATGTAGTCAGTCAACTCCTACTCAAAGGTCGATTGACACTCGGTGACCTTGTTCGGTTCACCAAGTTGACACAACGCCAAGTACGGTCGAGTCTCGTCATCATGATTCAACACGGCTTTGTCTTTTTCAATGAACCCAACGAGGGTGAGCGTGGTCCCACTTTTTATCAGGCAGATCCCGTCTTGATCTCGATGCGTTTACGCATTGGTGCCATTCTCAGAGTTACCGAAGAAGAGTATGGCGCAGAGGTAACACCTTTCGCTCTCTTGGTCTTCGAACGGACAACGATAGACTTATCGCTCTAATCCTTACTTTATTTTAGGCAGCTACGGTGTGCAAACTCATGTTTACCTACGGCCGACTTCGGATCGAAAACGTGCGCGAATGGGTCAGGGAAAACGACAGCAAATCCAAAAATCGTATGTCTCGAGCGACACAAATCCTCTGTACTCGTCTGTATCTAACTCATATCGGTCGGTTACTAGGGGTCAACGAATATACCAAAGCATTCACAGAGTTGGCCTCGGCTGGCTTCATCAAGGCCGTCCTGCCTGAACATAGTCGATCCACCACCGACCGATACCTCGATGCACGCGAAAAAGAATCTCAGAAATACACCATCATGACCGCCAAAGACATGGCTGCCGTCAAGGCGGCTGCACAAGCCCAAGTCGATGCTGAATACACGCTTTCTGAAACACTCGGCATGGTAATCCATTCCCCTTGGTTGGATGCTGCGGACAACTCACTCGACCATTAGAAACGTAAAGCAGTGGATCCCATGGGTGCGGCATACAAGGTAAAGCATGACTGGAAAGTGGGCTTGGGAAGTATCGGGTGTACTCAATATACATATTGTATCTCAGAGGGCCGCAGTCGATACTGTAGTAGAGATCGACGAGTCTTACTTCTTCGCCATCAACTACGAAAAGTTCAATATGACTTTCCGCAACAACGTAAGTCGATGCATCCCGCTGAGGAATATAGCAAGCTGAAGATATGAATCAGGCCATCGTGGAATATGCGACCGAACGCATCAACCGGTCTGCAGGTGATGTCGTTAAGGCGTTCTTGGATTTTGGCCGTGATAAAATGAAGCGTCTTGATGAAGAAGAATCACGTATGTTGGGAAACAAATGCGAAACCACCTGATCAGGCAACGTAACTCACCCCATACTTGACCACATATTTAGCGTCGGCATCTCCCATCCATATTGGCAATATCATTCCGTCCGAGGTCCTTGCACGACACGATATTGCGCTGCCGCCGGACCCGGTTGAACCCAACCGCCGGCCCTCACCGCAGGAAATCGTGAAGGCGTACATTATGCTCCTCCGCACCGACCAAGCTGGCTTCATCCGCAACGCCGACGAGCGTGGTGCCAACCAATACGCTGTCAATTTTGCCAAGCTGCGCGATACGATGAAACGTCGCATCTTTGAGGGTCTCTTGCGCGAAAAGTACGGCGTCGCGACTTGCCGCCTCGTCCGCATCCTCCTCGACAAGGGCAAGCTCGACGAGGGCCAACTCACCAAGCTCGCTATGCTGCCTGCCAAGGAGACCCGCGAGAAGCTCGGTCTCCTCAACCAGGCCGGTGTTGTCGAGATTCAGGAAATCCCAAAGACGGCCGACCGCGCACCCGGTCGCACCTTTTACCTCTGGTACGTCCCGCTCGACAAGTGCTACCATGAGCTGTTAGTCGAAACCTACCGCGCGATTGGTAATCTGCAGCAGCGAAAACGTGAGGAGCTCAAAATTCGGAACCGCCTACTTGACAAATTGAACCGTGAGGATGTCATGAACGATATGAGTTTGCTTGGCCCGGCGGATCAGGAGGAACTCAAGCTGATGGAAAAAGTTTTGCTCCGGATTGAGACTTCCAAGAAGCGTCTGGATGAGATGATCATGATCCTGCGCGACTTCTAATTCTACTTTCTTTTTTTTTTTCCTTCTTGTGTATAGCAACAGATTCCATTTTTTTGGTTGGTCAGGTGTCAAAAATTTGCATGAGAAAACTCTCTTTTCTTTCCAAAAGCATAAATATCATCATAACCCATCCACAGTATAATCTTTTTTATTTCTCTTTATTTCCCACATTGAAGCAAAACACGAAAACAGAACATGGAACGTCGTATGCAATATAAAAGAAACAGTATTCCTCGTACGCCAGAGGAGCTTCACCAGCGGCGTCGTCTTTTTGACGAGTCGTTGCGACGCAAACATCGCGAACAGCTCATTACTGCAAAGCGATTCCGCAACTTGACACGCCAAGAGGAGCGCGAAAGCACAGGCGAGCCTTCGCCTTCTCCTCCGCCCGCACTGGTTGAGCATGACGAGGACATTGACCCTTACTACCGCTTGACCACCGACCAAGTCAATGACCTCGCCCGTGATCTCAAAAGCACAGACAAGGACCGTCGCGCAGACGCCTTGCAATACCTCAGCAAGTTTGTGGTCGAGCCCGCGCAGGCTCTCATCGATTACATTGTTCAAGGCGATTGTATCGACACCTTGACAGTAAGATCCAGCTGCTATAGAAACATACAGTGTCACGTTCTCACAATGAAATGAAAATGATGTAGCATATGCTGACCGGAACCGACGCGGAGGAGCAATTGCGCACGGTTCAAACCATTTCCAGTAAGTCAGATGCTTTATTTGAGCAAGAAGGCCGGTTTCATTGATCTCATATACATTGGTGAAGATATCGCGGCCGGCCCTTATGATCTCTGGATCAAATCGGTTTCCACCGTTCCCCTGCTCGTGTCTTTCCTCGACTCAGATAATGTCGTACGCTTTCTTTCTCCTTCACTGTTGTATTTCGTTACTTTTTCGCCATATTCATTCGCCCTTCGTTCTCCCTGCTTTTTCCATAGACGTTGAAGGAAATGGCAGCCGGTGCATTGGGAAATATGGCGGCTGAAGACTTGGGGGATAACACGACGGAGGACGACGAAGTCCGCACCATGATCAGGAACAATGGAGCAGTGCAGCCCTTGGTCCACATGCTGGATACATCCGTACGTGAGCCAATATAATATCAGGCAGCAACAAAAAAAGGCTCACTGCTGGGTTGTAGGATCCAGGCATGGTCCAGTCCGCTTGCTTTGCCCTCGCCAACCTTTCACGCGGCACAGAGCACCAGTTGCACGAATTCTTTGAGGCTGGTATCGGACCACGTCTGCTTCACCATTTGGAAGAAGACACGGTAATCTCATATACCTACCTGGACACGGTTAGAGAATGCCTGAGGACTCACTGAGGTTTTGTATAGGTGGACACCATCACCGAAGTGTGCTGGGTGCTTAGCTACTTGACTTCTGCATCAGAAATGTTTCGGCGCGATATTATGAATCACAATGCTGCTGCACTTCTCGTATGTTATTTTCCACGTTAAACTTCCGCACGACTTCTGCGCTTACATTGTTTTTTCTAAAATTCATAGATGCGCGATTTGCGAAACTTGTCCGACGAAGGGCCTGCTGTCTTGCCCGTATTGCGTACCATTGGTAATTTATGCGGTGGACCGGACGAGTATATTCAAAACTTCCTGGATCAACCCCGCTTCATGCATTATCTGCTTGCCCTGACGCGCGCCGACCACAGGTAATTCATGCCACTATGTCGGATGTCACCTGCTCATCCTCTCCATACAGAGTGGTCAAGAAGGAGACGTTGTGGGTCCTCTCCAATATCACGGCTGCGTAAGTCTCCTGCCAGACTCTCATAGAGACACGCGGGGCTCATCTTATCTTGCTTTTCATCAGGAAACGGCCTGAAATCATCAAGACCGTGGTCGAAGAAGGTGCTATGGAGTGTTTGTCGGACAGTCTGGAGCACAACGGAGCGTTCGACATTCGCAAGGGGGTAAATTGTCTTTTGTTGCTCATGATTCTTTCTGAAACATCTGCCTGACCCGTTGAGTTACTTATGTAGGCTGCTACATGCTTGTTAAACCTTGCGTACCATGGCGAAAAGTACACGGACAAGATGCCGCACCAGAAGCTCTTGCCAGGTAGGGCTTTACCGCTCCTGCTTAAGGAGTTGGACTCACCATAGCATAGGCTTTCTGGAGCTCATTCGGTCTGAAGATGCCGATCTCATGACGTTGGGTCTGTCCTACGTCGATATCCTCTTGCACCGTGTTCAGAAAGGCAGAGAGCTTATTGAGATTTCGGACTGCATGCGTGTCTTGGGCTCGGTCAATCCCGTACCTGATACGGAACTGTATCATTATGCGAACAAGCTTGTTGACGAATTCTATCAAGAAACGCCCGCCATGGATGCTATCGCAGATCCCCAAGCAGCAGCCACCTGAATGTAGGATGATTTCGTCTTTCTTGTTTTCTCTACTGTCCGTTTCTTCCTTTTTTTTCCTTTTTTATATTGCTTTGTTGAGATGTGAAAAGAAAATGGTGAAAATGAGGAAAATCTGTCTATATTTGATATGATTACAGAATGATGAGGGAATGAATGGCGGTTCTAATGTCGATCTATGCACGGTAAACTTTCTCGCAGCGTTGGACAAAGGCTTGGAACATCGCCTTGGAGACCTGGTCAAAGAATACATTTGAGGCTTGAGCATGCAAAGGCGATGCGAACTCAAAGGCAATTTTGAAATCGACATAGCATGATGGGTGTAACTCAGGGGAAGCAATATTTTGGTTTGGCACATTGGGTCGGAAATGCCACGTTGTCACCAGTTCCTTGAATAACGTTGCATCTGCAGATACAGCCTAGATACGTTTACGAGATTACCATTTAGCATTGCTTGGCGCCTGCTTTTCTGCTGTGTATTTTCTCTACCTGGACGAAGGAGGGATCGACACAAGTCACCTCGGACATGTATTTCTCCTCAAACATTTTGAACCCTACGCCGAGCTCGCCTCGAAACTTTTTTGCGCCTTTCACGTCAGCCTTTGGATGACTGTACACCCGTGAAAAGTTGCAGAAGGGTACAAACTGCTCGTAATCCCGGACATTCGACACGACATCGTACACTTGCTTTTGTGAAAAACTATCAAGGAAATGTCAGACAATGGTGGTCTCCAATTCTGGAGCAGCTCACTCACTTTAACAACCGAGATTCAGCATATTCTTTTCTGCTCGAGAGGTCAGGAAGAGGAAGTGAAAAGAAAGAGCGTGTCCATTGTCGCTGAGCAAGGCACGGTCGCTGGAGAAGTCGCAACATGGAAAAGCAACAAATGACAGTTAATGCTGCCCAATCACATTGGACAATGCTCAACCCTCCCCCTTCCTTCGGGCGGCGTTTATTTATTTTACCAGCTGGATCAAAATCACTCGCAACTTATGCGGAGTCCTCGAAGAATTCTATATGCTGCTTTTCACTGCCATTGTGTTACTGCTGCCATCGTGGTTTGTTGACGGTGACCTAGCGAATGATTGGGGTCTGCCATTATCCAGAGCTCCAAATATCCCCTGTGACGGACGCTTCGGATTGCGTAATGTCCACCACTTTGACAAGCAAAAACGTTGAGAGCATAGCTTTTATCTGCTCATCTATAAACCGCCAACAACATTTGTGTATTCAACCTATCTTTTTTTTTCTCATTGATGACTGTCCACAGTTCTACTGTTGTCAAACATGAGCACAGTACAAGCAGGCATCATTGCAATCTTTGGCAACCCAAGCCGGTTGGATGATATCGTTTTGAGCACTCTTAATGCAGCCTGAGGCACTCTACTTCGATTATATTAATATTGTTGATTAGCGCAATGATTATAAATGGTCGTTGAAATACCCTACTTGGAAACAATCTATGGATTCTGTAACAAGCTGTTTTCATCAGAACCCCGCTTCTTGAACGTTTGTTTGTCCGAATTCATAGCTGATAACATGCGACCCACTTGTATTTATCCGGGTCCATCCAGTGTGACTCGGATCTGCAGGTCACCCTGGTGTGGTGGATTTTCGTCGTGCGACCCTGACGTGACAATGCAAGACTCGTGTTGTTGTTCCGAAGGAGTCTGCATCGCATTGGATAATCGGTCTGGATATCAGTACTCGAAAAAAAAAGTTTTCATGTTGCTTTCGCCACTTTAGAGGGGGTTCTGAACACTTGAACATACATGGAACGTTTTCGAGATGATCGTTCGTGACAGCCTGCAGCAAGTAGGGATGTTGGGGTGATGGAGTTTAAATGGGCCCCTTTTGAGCTTTTTAGTCAGAGAACCAAAAAAATATCAACTCGCGGCGCACACATGCAACAGAGGCTTCAACTGATTCATGGCCTTGGCTCTGATGGTGCCAGAGGCTATGGTCGATATTCCATCCTTTCGCACGCTGACTCAAGTGTCAGTTGGCTATAGTTCGATCAACTGTTGCCTCGCTCTTGTATTTCTCTGCCATATATCCCAAAAGTTGTCAGAGACCATCCATCCATTCACGCCAGATACCAATTTCGACTTTCATCTGGCTTCATATAAATCAACATTACCCTTTCCTTCTTCTTCGGGTGATACGCACGGATTTATTACCTAGAATGGATGACCTATGGCTACAATCGTCTTCAGACAAGGCTGCGTGTTGGACGCTGACGGACCCGACTGGGATGGTCCAATAGCATTTCTTACTCAGGATTTTAAAGAGCATAAAAAACGCGAAAAGCGTTTTTATGCAAAGCGGTGTCCTTTTTTTCACACTGCCAACCTCCATTTCAACCGCTACGCATGTTTACCTCAGCGACAGTAAGCGAAATATACGACCGAAAAAATGGGTGCTCATTGCGGGATTGCTTTAGAGTTATGAAAGCCTTCAATGGCTCCCAATGTAAGGCAACTTGGGTGTCCCTCGTCCAGCAGCAGCATGAAGAAAAAATTGACTGGATCACTAGCCTGCGATACACTTCGCTTCGTCCAGTCGCCCGCTTCGACTGCGGTCTCGGGTCTTCACAGTTTACACTTTGGGCTTCGGACCACTCCTGTCCTCGTCATAGGCTAGCTGGTCTACGGCGCCAGAACGCCTTAGTAGCATTGAGTGGAGATACAGTATGCATATACCGAATACATGCAACTTGTATGCTATCAATGGGACGACGCGCATATTGGTATGTGTAGAGAACGATATCAGAAAAGACACAGCTACGAATTTTTGGAGTAAAGTCTGACAACTTTTTATTATGCTTAGGACACACTATGAAGATTTTCAAGATGGAACAAAGTCTCTGGAACGGAAGTTGCATGTCATTCATAAAGAGATCACGGGATGAAAAGTCAAAGCCAAGCACAAAACTCCTGTCGATTGGTCTATCATCAAGCACCGAGTTGGCATACGATACGAAACGATGGCCTTTCAACGCTGGCCCTGAGCACGAGCGCACACCAACAAGCGAGGACAAGGATTGAATGAGTACCAATCGAGCGAGGTAGGACCAAGAGAAATCAGACTGGAGAACAGAACCAGTACTGAGTCTGAAACAAGAATGATCCTACACAGGCTGGTCAGTACTCAAATACGCATAAGCATGGTACAGGTGCTGCGAACCTGAGATCGAGAACAAGACCAGGAAGACGTTGAGGAAAAGAAAACAGGAACCAAGAGAGAAAGGACAAGGTCTGTAGGATAAAAGGTAACAAGTAATCTGATGTCGTTTATTGATGAATTGAGGCTGGGTATTTACACCACAGCAGAATAATAGATGTCAAGAACAGAGACACCAAGAAACGAAGGGAAGAGACAGCAGGGAAGCGGACTCCGCGCTGAGGTAGCGTGAAGGACACACTGGAAGGACAGGACGGCGGCCATGATCCGGTTAAAGCTACGCGTAAATCATCCTGCACTTTACCCCATCAATATATTTGACTGATCTGACATGATAGGCCTTCCACATCCACCCCTTCAATCTCCACTACCTGCACGCCTTTTCAGCTTCCTCGCCTGGTTCGACTGCCGCTTCCATGGATAAACTCCCTAAAGATGTTCTGGCGAGCTTTATTCAAGGACAGATGCAGAGAAACCGGACGCAAATAAGGCTTTTCCTTCGACGCGGATATCCAGGACGTTCTGTAAGGAGCATGTCGTTACAAACGCCTTAAACTTACATGTGCTTGCAGGATGACAGGGCGCTATCACATATCATGCTTATCAAACCCAAAGACTACGGAAAACGGCTGACAAAAACGATCACGACAGACGGCTTGCATGAGAAATACTCTGTGTGATCCATCGGTCACAGATCCACGACCTCAAGGAACAGATGGACAAAAAACACCAAACTCAATACCACCTTCCGCAACACCGCTCGTACCACATTAGATCGTTCAGCATACAGTAGCCGCGGATAAGTTATACGCTCGGGAGATCAAAAGGATATAACTTGGGCGAGATTACAACTTATCTGGGTATACCTTATCTGCGCGTCTACTGTATCTACTGTATAAATACTGTAGGAGGCCTGTCTCCGAGAATAAAAATCAATCTCAACGTACTTTCTGTTCGTTTGCTACAAAAAGCCAAATCATAAGACTCTGGCGGCGCGGCGCTTGTTGACGAGGGTGTTGACAGTGACCGCATAAAAAATGTGATGCCTATATATCACACCCATTGCGTTCTCCTCGAGAAAAAGATGTGAAAAGGCAGATGAAGAGAAAAATCTGGATGAAAGCGACTTAAGATGACATATCCTCAACATACGTACGCTGAGGAAAAAGCAGAAGGCCGTCCCTCTATTTTTTGTATCATTCGCTGATAATCAACGCGCTATACAAATATATACGTGTGCACAGTAGTAGTTCCTACAGCATATGTTCATTTCTAGTCTACATGGCATGCACATACAGTACATTTCTATCTGACTGCTGGTAAATGATACGGCCAACCCCGTCCGCCTTGCGGCCAACACCCCCCCCCACCTAAATAAGGATCGATTTGAACCACAGCCTCTGCCGTAGCAAATATATGTGCATGCTATAAACCAGAAATAAAGATATGTTATAGAACAGCTACTGTGGATGTACCTTTTGGCTAATGCTGTGGTTATGAGCAAAAAATACTTTATTTAAAAAGAACAGCTTTCTGCTTTTTTCTTGGCGTACGTATGTTGAGGATACGTTTCAAGTCGCTTTCCTCCAAAGTTTTCCTCTTCATCTGCCTTTTCATGTCTTTTTCCTCGAGGGAAACGCAATGGGTATGATATATATGCATCACGTTTTTGATGCGGTCACTGTCAACGAGGAAATGGCTTAGTTCTTGGAATGTTCTGGGTAGGTGGATGCTGTTGACTTCAAACATGACATAGAAGCCTGTGGCTTCCAGGGTAAGTAGATAGAACGTTACGTGGTAGCCTAAAAGATTAAAATGAAGAAAAAGGAGCAAGAATTTGATTAAGCACAAAAAAAAAGAAAAAGAAAAAAAGGGACATTCGACCCTGCTCATCTTACCGACCACGTGTACGATCATTATCGATCTTACTTCCAGCACGTCCAAGGAATCTTTTGCAAAGATGGCTAAGCGGTAAAGATCTTCGTGGCACGTAAGCGAGGTGCTGCCGTCAGCCTTGACCTCGCAATATCCCAGGGTGACATGGTGCTGCCTTTGCTGGTGGTTGACCATGACCGCGTCCGGCCTCAGGTTCTTCGTGGTGGAGTCTTTTCTGTCAAACCTAAACCAGAAAAAGGACGTGTTACTACTTTGTACAGACACATACAATTGACAATGTATGTTACCACTTGAAGAAGCGGTTTTTTGCCGGGTCATGGAACATTGCGCTGACCAGTGGGTCGATGAAATCGGTGATGAGCTGCTGCTCACCGAGATTGGCGTGCTCTTTCAGCGGCAATTTGCCACCCCTATATGAAAAAGTTAAAGCAGAACACGCAGCAAATTTATACTTTGCCTACCAGCTACAAACGGCTTCTAGGATGCAGGCATCCTGATCTTCGGCAGTACACGCCAGTTGCATGAGGTCTCGTTTCAGCTGCCGTGTACACTGGCTTGCTTGCTTTTTCGAAACGTAACCCCTTGAGTGAGTAAGAGAATTCTCGTAATGTAAATGAAATGATTAAATATGTACCCGGAGCCAACGGATCGATTCTTCGATCACCCTCGTTTCAACGGGCGCCGCGCCGCCAGAGTACTTCTCGTGAAGTCTCTCGTAGAATTTGCGTAAGACGTCTATCGTCATCGCCTTCGTGAGCCGCTTTCCATACTCGTTGGATTTCATGAGCATGATGTGTGAAAGGGCCCTGTCATGCAGCAAGTACATGTAAGTTTCAAAGGCGTTTGTAACGACATGCTCCTTACAAAACGTCCTGGAGATCCGTATCCAGGAAAAACCCTTCTCTACGCCCGGTTTCTCTGCATTCCTCCTTATACGAATTGAACTTCTTCAGAACATCTTCAAGGAGTTCATCCTTGGATGCAGCGGCGGAACCAGGCGTAGGGGCAACGGGGGTCGAAGTGGTGGATGCGGAGGCCTATCGTGTCCGATCAGTGAAACATATGGACGGGGTGGAGTGCAGGATGCATTTACACGTAATTTTAGCCTGATCATGGCTTTGTTTTTGCTTGTGCTCGCGGCCAGAGTTGCGAGGCCATCCTTGCGTATGGCAGCTTGGTGCTGGATGACTGACCAATCCACAGGAGTTTTGTGCTTGGACTTCGCTTTTCTTCCCTTCATCTCTTTATAGATGGCTTGGAACTTCCGTTCCAGGGATTTTGCCCCATCTTGAAAACTTTCGTAGTACATAATCCAGTTGATTATATCTTCTTCATGCTGCCGCACGAAGGACACCAAAGTCGCCTTCCGTTTGGAGCCAATGAAGGCTTTGATGACTTTAAAGCAATCCGGCAATGAGCACACACTTTTTCGGTCGCATATTACGCTTACTATCGCTAAGGTCAGACATGTGTGGCGTTTGCTATGGGGATTGGCAGCGTGAATGCACAAAGTGAACAACAGGCGCAAGAGAAAAGAGGACAGCATTTTGCATATTATGTCTGACGCGTGATTTTATGCATTCCAAATTCTAAGAAATCCTCCCCACAAAAGGACGAGAACGTTTATTTCACCTTTCCCACATGGCTTCTTCCGCTATTCAACTAAACCCGCCTGATCCTGGCTCAGGCACCAAATCTGCCACCATCCCCCAGCGAGCACTACCCCCAGAATGTTATATTCGAGGGTAGTCCAAGAACATCGGGACTCTTTGGTGCACCAGGCCTCTCGTCCTGTTGTGCGAGATCCAACTGAGCCCCACAAAGTTGGGCATGATATCTACACGCGGATTTGGGGCCCTAGTGATCGCCCAGCTCCACCTTGCCTAGGATGTATTTTGATGTGAGCAGTCGCCGAGAACCTCTGCCTAAGGTCATGTCCCTCCTCGTTCGACAGTGTCCTACGAATCGAATGGTCCTCACTCATCGCGAGGGACCTCGCGTGGTCTTGGAGCTCTTCCTTATTCAAGCAGAAATAGACAACGCTCTTGATCTCGGCCTCACCTTCACGGATGGCACCCGCATCATTCCCGCCCGCTCGCTTCATCAGACAGCGCAGATCGTGAATGTACGACTTTCCCAACTGCCGTGCACGGAGACCGATGAAGAACTCTTGCGTAGTCTTCAGTTTAGCCTAGCCCCGTACGGTCGCGTAATGGATTGAGGCATATATCGCGATCAGGAATCGGGCGTTTACATGGACAACGGATTTGCGGTCTTAGATCGCCAGCCTATTCCAGACCAACAACCTTTCAGTCCATTGGCCCACAAAGTTACGTGGCATCTCTCAGCTGATATGGTAAGACCTATGTAACATATGGCCTGCTTGTAAGTATTCAAAAGAACAAAAGGCATTTGGGTCTCGTGCAAGCACAGTATACAGTATCAACGAATAATTTTGCTGTTGAATTTCATCTAGTCATTCATGCGCGCAGAAGAGACATGCATACTTTTTATGGGAGGGGTGATTCAAATCCTGGTATAAGCGCTATGAATGGAAGACTGTGTAAATCATTATCACGTGCAGAACGCCGAGTATTGTTTCAGCACGCTCGGGTATCACTGATACTTCTGCCAGTAACCACACTCGACATCTTAGAGATACGGCGCTCATGGCCCTCGATCAGACGCTATATGGTTTCGAGAGACCCAGGTATCTTTGCAGGAGAAACATGCAATGGGAGCTCTCTTTTACAGCAATTCAGACATACCTTATG
This sequence comes from Syncephalastrum monosporum B8922, assembly GCA_000697355.1. Lineage (NCBI taxonomy): Eukaryota > Fungi > Mucoromycota > Mucoromycetes > Mucorales > Syncephalastraceae > Syncephalastrum > Syncephalastrum monosporum. The sequence goes on from JNEN01001261.1 coordinate 50,710, forward strand.
CTGAGATACTTCCATCCATAAATGCATTCGCCATGCCATGCTCCTTGTTACGTGTTCTCTCAATTATCTTGCCTGCAGACTCGCACGTCTAGATTTCGCGTACTTTTCATAAATTATACAGCCCTATATAACGCTATTCGTGTATGAACAATTCATACCCACATTTTCAGAGGCAATACCTCCCTTGAGGAGATATATGCATACGGGTCGCTGTAGTCAGCATAAAGTATCATGAAAAGGTTTAACAAGAAGGGTTATTTAGGATGTGACAGCTGCTGTGGTTCAAATCGATTCGAGTGGTGTGGCCGTATCGTTTACCATTTTGTTGCTACGGAAACTTGCCGGCTTTGCCATATACTGATTAACATTGCACGGTATTAATTGCCATGAAGATTATTGATATCGTTTGTTTACCTAAAGATATACCATTAGTAATGTTGTTCTCCGATTCCTAGCTGGGCGCCAGCCGGTAAGTGGAGTTACAAAGCAGTACCGTGTAGCTTATCTTTTCAGAACACTACTAGATGATGTCGCAACAAGGATGTATACCAACCGCGCAAGCTATAAAAAAAACGGGGGCTGTAAAATGGATGAGTGTTAAGTATAAAGTAGAAGGCAAAGGTAAAACGTATAAAGTAAGGAACGGAGACTGGGGGTCATTCTGCGTAATGAGCTATTTTTACATATTAGCCGTGAGACGTGCTTGTTTCCAAAAACCTAGACCTGCGCAATCATTGATAGGCAGACAACCCTCCCCCCTTTCTTCTGTTTTGCGAGCGGGCACCCCGTCCACAAACATATGTCGTTTGTGAACATGTAAAAGCTACATGTAAGTTACATAAAGAAAGCATCGTTATGCAAACACATTGAAGATGTGGTTTACTCCGGGGAATACTGATCCACTATTCCTTACAAAGAAAAAGACACTAAGGGTTTTCAACTCTACAGTGCGATTATTTATCTACGGATTCACATTTGTACTGTCTACACATAAAAGCGTTAGATATTGCGCTGCAGATGTCCCACCGCGCATACCTTCAGACGTTTGTTCTTCGTTTCTGGACCCCTTATCCAATTGTTTCGCTGTCATATCCTAGGCTACTGTCTATATACAAGGTACTTTTTTTCCATACTGATTTGATAAAAGAATATCGGGATGACAGAGTTATCCCGCCGTCATCCCATATTTCACCGGAGCGTTTCAGTGAAACAGGTCAGATGATGGTAAAGTCGAGCAGTCCTTCCACCAGTGATTCAACAATCCGACATACTGAGTGACGACGTTTTTTTACATTTTGGAGTCATCCCGTATGTGAAGCCGAGCAGTATCTCCCACGAAAGTCAGTCAGTATTTCTTTTCCTACGATGTGCGCTATGGATTTCTTAGGTGAGGAAGCCTAAACAATGGTGTCCTAGAAAATGAAGAGACGAATTGTATCCAGGGCGTTTTAGTGGTCGCTTTTTGGCACAGCCCACATTCGTGTCCGCTGTCTTCGCAGCATGCATTACATCAATCAAGGCCACACATTCCATGCGCGCATCATTTTTTGTGGTCAGAAAACTGTCGAGAATGGATGAATTATTGCTTATCGTTTATCGTTTGCTACGGTTTTCAAGCGAACGCAACCGTATCGTACCCGAGCACCAAGATAAAGAATTAGATCAAATGAATGAAAATGCGTTTATTTGATATTTGCTAAAGTTGCTAAAATACAAGTAAGCGGTAACAGCCTGAAATTCCTTTAAGCGTTCGATAGAAATCAAAGTCAAGCGGCCCCACTCGCTGTCTCTGTCGATATACTGTACTGTACAGTATGCTTCTTACCATCATCTTCGGCTGCAGTCATCACCAGATCATCAGACAGGCTTGCGTGCTGAACGTTGACGGACCCGACTGGGATGATTCATCAATCGGTATCAAACATAGAGTCGTAGAGAGCAAGTATGAATGAATTCCGTCACGTCCGCCCTTCTCCACAGGAGATCGTTACTGCCTAAGATACTAGGATGAGGCTTCAGCCAGTGTACATGTCACCCACTCGCTGTCTTTGTCGATATACTGTACTGTACAGTATGCTTCTTACCATCATCTTCGGCTGCAGTCATCACCAGATCATCAGACAGGCTTGCGTGCTGAACGTTGACGGACCCGACTGGGATGATTCATCAATCGGTTTCGGGACACGAAGATGCTCTCACAAACGCAACCGAGAGGCGAAAGGTGAAAATAAATGGTCTCGTTCTTTGTGGCGAGGATTTCTTACTCAGCGGTTGGAATGCATAAAATCACGCGTTAGGCATGGTATACAAAATGGCGTCCTCTTTTCTCTTGCGCCTGTTGTTCACTTTGCGCCTTGACGCTGCCAACCCACCCCCCCCAAATGCAACCGCCACACATGTCTGGCTTTAGCGACAGTAAGCGTAATATGCGACCGAAAAAGTGTGTGCTCATTGCTGGATTGCTTTAATGTCATGAAAGCCATCATCTGGCTCTCCAAACGGAAGGCGACTTTTGTTGTCCTTCGTGCAGCAGCATGAAGAAGGTTTAATCCACTGGATCAGCCAAGCACAAAACTCCTGTTGATCGGTCAGTCATCCAATACCAAGCTGTCATACGCTAGGATGGCCTTGCAGCTCTGGCCTCGAGCACAAGCAAAAACAAAGCCATGATCAGACGAAGAGTACGTGTAAAGTGCATCTGCACTCCACCCCGTCCATATGTTTCACTGATCGAACACAATAGGCCTCCGCATCCACATCACTTCGACCCCCGTTGCCCCTACGCCTGGTTCTGCCGCTGCATCCAAGGATTAACTTTTGGAAGATGTTCTGGCGAACTTCATTTAAGGACAGATGCCAAGACAATGGGCGTAAAGAAGGCTTTTTTCTGGATACGGATCTCCAGGACGTTTTGTAAGGAGCATGTCGTTACAAACGCCTTTGAAACTTACATGTACTTGCTGCTTGACAGGGTTCTTTCACACGTCATGCGCATCAAATCCAACGAGTAAGAAAAGCGGCTGACTAAGGCGATCACTATAGACGTCTTGGATACGTTCGACGAGAGACTTCACGAGAAGTACTCTGGCGGCGCGGCGCCCGTTGAAACGAGGGTGATCGAAGAATCGATCCGTTGGCTCCGGGTACATATTTAATCATTTCATTTACATTACGAGAATTCTCTTACTCACTCAAGGGGTTACGTTTCGAAAAAGCAAGCAAGCCAGTGTACACGGCAGCTGAAACGAGACCTCATGCAACTGGCGTGTACTGCCGAAGATCAGGATGCCTGCATCCTAGAAGCCGTTTGTAGCTGGTAGCAGCAGTTGCGCGAACGGGACGCAACCCAGCAGCACTCGCCGTCAACACCTGCGCCTTACGGACGAGACCCGTGTCGACCAAGTATAAATTTGCTGCTTGTTCTGCTTCGCGATTACGAAGCTGATCTCCAAAAGGTCAGACGAGCCGCGGACGAGGCCGCCGAGACGCACCGCCGAATCGTCAGTGACATGGAGGATCATATGCAGCAGGTCGTGGACGACCTCGCGATCCGCGAGGCGCGCCTCACCAGCAAGACACCCTCTCGCGCGAATTCCAGGAGCTCTTTGAGAAGCTCTCCAAGAAGGACGCATCCGTCGCTGCGTGTCCGAAAAGTCGAGCCAAACCGTGGCCAGTCTGCGCGAGGTGACGACCTCGTTGCCTCGCGAGAACGACATGCTGCACACCAAGCATGGCGAGGCGGTCGAGCGCTGCAAGCGCGCCGAGGCCGAGGTCGAGTATGTCGACCAATGTCTGAACGACCTCCGGACCTAGGTCGACCAGTACCGCGCGGATCACGATGCTATTGTCAAGAAATACGAAGCGGCCGGCAAGGCCGCTGCGGACGAGACGGCAGCCTATCGCGATAGCAATACCAAGCTTCGTGATGAAGTCAACGCGTCGCATGCTCGTCTTCAGGAGATGGGGAACCCAGCTGCGTGCTAAGGAAGCCGAGATGGAGCCCCTGAAAGCTCAAATCCATACTTTGGAGGGCGAGATCAAGATCAAGCAGGATGCGGTTGTCCTGTTGGAAAAGACGCGAAAGAATTTGGGGGATCCGTACGGCCGACATCATGTCCCGCCATAATAAAATCGATCCCAAAGAACTGGAGAACCTCAAGACGGAGCTTGAGGAAACCAAGAAGAAGCTTATCGCGGCTGAAATGCTACCAAGGAGAGCCAGGGCAAGTAGAAGCAATGAGCAATGACGAAGATTGCCAGAGAAAGAGCCCAGTTTGCGCAATTCTACAAAAAACAAGTTTATGGACCTCACAAAGAAATGTGAGGAGGAGGAGGAGAGGAACAAATCTAGCAAAGCCGCGCACGATACCCAGACCAAGGCAGAGCTGGCAAAACTTGAAGAAAAACTCAAGGCAGCTGAAGAAGCCAAGACCAAGACTGGATCTGAAGTACAAGAAAAGACGACGGAGGTCACAGAATCGCAACGCAAGTACGAGTTATTGCTGGACCGTGTCAGAAGCCTCGCCAAAGAGAACAACAAGCATCGAGGTGAGGCCAAGAGAATTAAGGAAGCCACTGAAGCCATGGAAGCCTAGGGCGGCGAAGGCAGCAGCGAGGTGAGCCAGCTGAACACCCAGATCGAGGAGCTCAAGAAGGAAGTGGCCCAAAAGCAGGATGAGCTCAAGAAGAAGGATTTGGATGCGAACCGGCAAGAAGATCCTCTACTCCAAGGAGAAAGAAAACGAACGCGAAGCTTAACGCGCAGATGGAGGCGTTTGAAGGACAACTACAGAAGCTGCAACCCGGAGCAGCCGCATTCGCTGGCGCCGCCGTAGAATATCCCAGAGCAGTGTCGCATCACCTGCTCCCACGCCTTCCACATGCACAGCAACGCCCCCCGCAAAGCCTGCGGCCGCCCCGGCTGCCTCCGTTACTCCAAGCGCATCGGCTGCTCCGGCTGCGACAGCGACTGGTATAGCCCAGCCTGCCACGACAGACATGCCCGCCGAACCCACGTCGACCGCTGTTGATACTGCTGAGAAGCCTGCGGCTGAGAAACCTGTGACACCAGAGAAGCCAGCAGCAGCAGCAGCGGCGGCGGCGGCGGCGGCGGGAACAGCAGTAGCTCCTACTGAATCCACAGCAAGTACGTCCGAGCAGCCGGCAGCAGAAACATCGACACCAGCTGCCCCCGCTGCCCCCGCTGCCCCAGCATCGAGCGAGACCGGCAAAGAAACGGAAGAAGGAGAACACAAGGAGGAGGAGACGACCGATCCGAGCTCACCCCAGAAACGGCCAAGTGAGGACCCCGCTGAGCCCGATGTGCCGGCCAAACGGACACGTGCTTCCACCCGGCGGGTAAACCAGCAATAACTACAATCCAGTATTATGGCAGCAGCAACAACAACAACAACAACAACAAGCAGTCTACACGTCGTATAGCCATACCTGGCTGTCGTAGTAACATTATATAGCATCATCATCCTTCTGATTTGCAAATTGATTATCCTTACATTTGTGCTGGCTACACATAAAACCGTTAGATAATGCGCTGCAAATGTTTGTTCTTCGTTTCTGGGCCCCTTATCCAATTGTTTCGCTGTCATATCCTAGGCTACTGTCTATATACAAGGTACTTTTTTTCCATACTGATTTGATAAAAGAATATCGGGATGACAGAGTTATCCCGCCGTCATCCCATATTTCACCGGAGCGTTTCAGTGAAACAGATCAGATGATGGTAAAGTCGAGCAGTCCTTCCACCAGTGATTCAATAAACCGACATACTGAGTGACGACGTTTTTTACATTTTGGAGTCATCCCGTATGTGAAGCCGAGCAGTATCTCCCACGAAAGTCAGTCAGTATTTCTTTTCCTACGATGTGCGCTATGGATCTCTTAGGTGAGGAAACCTAAACAATGGTGTCCTAGAAAATGAAGAGACGAATTCGTATCCAGGGCGTTTTAGCGGGTCGTTTTTTCGCACAGCCCGCATTCGTGTCCGCTATCTTCGCATCATGCATTACATCAATAAAGGCCACACATCCATGCACGCATCATTTTCTGTGTGCTCGGCAACAAACAGTCAGAAAAATGTCGAGAATGGATAAATCATTGCTTATCGTTTATCGTTTGCCACAGTTTTCGAGCAAACGCAACCGTCCATTAGAAAAATATTCTACATACATCGACGCAGCACATGGCGTAAATGCTCAGACTTGTTACGCTCCTTAGGTTCTAAAAGGGAAAGCGAGCAGATCGCGTCAGGCATATAAACTAGGCAGCGTCTACGTGACGCTTCTTGACTTTCTTAAGGTCATAATCAAACGGAATGGATCGATATCCCCATAGGAGAGGTCGTTACAATGGAAAAGCTGCTGCTACATCTCAGAAGATGGAAAAAATACGGGACACCAAAAGCATACAGCGCTTCCACTCATCAATGGTTTGAGTTCGCCATTATATTTTGTGCCATGCAACATCACCAAATATCGTACTTTTTCTCCACTTTATGTCAAAGGCATTCGCTCAACGTGGGCCGTGGTCACTCGAAGCCATGATAAGGGTGTCTTATCGTGCGTTTCACGCCCTAAATGCCGATTGATGTGGCATAGCTGTACGCCGTGTGCAGCTTCTAACGTGAATTCCTATGAGCATTATACGATTTAGATTAATTGACTTTTTCAAACTATTGGAAGACTATTCACCATACCCATAGCCGCATCATATCTGTATCAAGTTCTAGTATCAACTTGAAAGTTCCCAATCGTAACTTTTTTCAAAAGTTGGCACCACCAAAGACAGACATAGATCCGCCTTTGATAGTTTTATGAAACGGTATACCCCATCGTATGCCAAGTCCATCACGAATGTCTCGCATTGCGATCCTGAGCAAGATAAGAAGAACTGACCAATTTTGCTAATGTCGGGAGTACCTTGAACCAAGATGCCAGAAGCTACTGGCCGACTGACACCAAGATGGATTAGCTGGTGTAGCACCAGCTTCATCTCTTTGGCCAATTTCATGTGGTCTGATACGCAGCCAGGATTCCGTTTGTGTGCCACTTTAAGCTCCAGGGTGCCGATCACGGTGAGCATCGAACGGCCATTCGCGAATAGGACCCAATCTGGCTTGTAGACAGTCTCTTTGACGTCTAGGTCATCATTTGCGTCTTGAGCAACATTTTCGTTATTTCTGTGATGTAGGCAAAGTAGAAGTGGTGGTGGTGGTGGTGGTGTAGTAACAGGTAACAGGAAAGTACGTGAGACTGAAAGAGAAAGATCTAGATGCTCTATCCGATTATAATCTAATAACAGATTTGAGAGAGAGGACGGAGTGACAGAACCAGTTCAGTGTGACACTACGATAAAATTATACTTCATGCAAGCTGCACTTGTACTAGGCGGTAATTGTAATGATACTGATGGAGTAAAGGTATTCATGACGAGCAACCGTTTCAATGATTAGACACAGGTGTGGGTAAAGACCGCTTTACTAAAGGCGGGTTGACCTGACAGATGATGGTTTATCACAATTTCGTCTCCTTTTCGCAGCTGGTAGCAAAGCACCATTCGCCCTGTATACAGAACACCGGTCAGTGCTCGTCCTTATTCCGTCTCATACGTTTCTGTTTACCAGTCTTGCTGGAAGCGCTCATCAGAACCGAAAACAGCTTCCAGGATGGGGTCTAGATACCGGTGTGCGAAGCTGTCTTCCAGCATGCGCTTTCCACTGTTCTTCTTTATCAAACGACCAGATCTATCTATCTATACAGCCATTTCAAAAGGTAAAGTCGCTGATTTTGAGTGTGATGTCGTGCAAAAAAAGTTGTGTGCAACAATAAAGTCGCTTGATCCAGCAATGAAGTCGTAATGAGCTTCGTTTATTTTTACTTGTCGCTTGGTCATAACCCAATAAAATTCTTGGTATTTTCTTTGGGTATAGATGAGCGACACCCCCCCCCTTATTCTCTTAGTTCTCTCTTTTTCTTTTACAGTTTATTTTACACACATAATGAGTATGCAATTTTTTACGAAGATGGGCAGGGACATGTTGATGAACATGGAATTGAGCCATGGATCTTGTTGATGAGGAGTTGTTTGCTATCGAGACGCTTAGCTCTCGTACTCAGTTCCTAAAGAATAAGCCTCCAGAAAGACCTTCTAATCCTGCAATGCATACAACTGCAGTTGAAAGGAATAGTGAAGTTGTTGACATGGAGTTATGTAGTAAGCGGCGCTATACATTTTACTCTGATGACGAGAAAACTAGATTTTTTCATCTATTTTTCAGTAAAAGCTTGAGTGCTTCTGCCGCTGCGAGACAGCTAGGTATTCACGTTCGTGCTGCCCAGAGATGGGTCAAACCTTATTACGAAGACCCTGAAAGCATCTTCGAAAAGAAGAAAAAATCAGGTCGACATCGTATTCTTGGGGAAGAGCATCAGCAATGTCTTTTAAATTTCATTGATGAAAATCCATCTGCTGTTTTAATTGAAGTGGTTGAGCATTTATTGCAGAACTTTACAGAGCTCAATGTTTCACGCAGTACTGTTTATAACTTCATGACGACTCAATGCAATCTATCCATTAAACAGGCACAATTCCAACCCGTGGAAAGAAACTGTGAGGAAAAGATTCAACAAAGGTATGATTGGGTGCAAAAGTGGCAACAAACTGACTTGGACTTCAAAGCAAACTGCGTCTTTCTTGATGAATCAGCCTTTCATATCAATTTGAAACGAGGCATGGCTTGGTCAAGGAAGGGAACACCTGCAATAGTCACAATACCAACAACTAAAGCGAATTCAACATCAATTTTAGGGGCAATATCTGCCACCGGCTTAATTAATGTTAGCTTGAGAGTTCCAAAGCGTATCAAAAAGAGAAATCTTGGTCATGAAACTAACGGTTATAGTATAGGAACGGTGACAGGGCATTATCTGAGCTTTTTAAAGGCTACTCTTGATGAAATGGACAAGTAACCAGAAATGGAGGGTCATTATCTCGTCATGGATAATGCTCCTATCCATAGCTCAACTGATATAGGCAAATATATTCACTCTCGAGGATATCGGTATGTTTATCTTCCTCCGTATTCTCCTGAACTGAATCCAATTGAGCAGTTTTGGTCTGTTGTCAGGAGTAAAGTGAAGCGAAATAAGTTCCTCGAGAAAGAGACGCTGATGACTAGAATTAGTGAAGCATGTGATAGTTTGTATTTGAGTGACTTCAAAGGCTTTGTCTCCCATTCTGCTAAATGCTTCTGTAAGTGTCTCAACAAAGAAAAATTATAAAGCTTTGGTTTAGAGAAATCTGTGTTAAAAAAAAAAAAATACAAATCCTTTCCACATCGTGCAGCCTTTGCAGCCTTTGCAGCCTTTGCGACCATTTTGCAGCCTTTCCAGCCTTTCCAGCCTATTTTGCAGCCTTTGCAGCCTATTTTGCAGCCTTTGCAGCCTATTTTGCAGCCTCTGCAGCCTTTGCAGCCTTAGTCTGCTTATTCCATGTTATTCTGATTATCCAGTTGAATGGGTGCTTTAAGAGTATATATCATTATCATGCAGACCAAAGACACCTTTTTTAATGCATGATATCATTGGGGATAACGCAGGGGACATAGAACGGAGTGGAAATATTGGATAAGGATAAAACCTATGGGTATGAAGAGGATTTGACCATTAATGAGTATAATGGCTTGTGATCGATTTGCGTTTACGACATGTTCTGGGATCAATGATTTCGCAAACGATATGATCTGTAATGGTGAGAGGATGTGTATCATAGCCGTGAAGCTCTCGGAGAGCAACCTGCGCAAAACTCGCAACAATGTTCATGACCTTGTCTAACTGCGCAAAGAGTAAAGGGATTTCGGCCAGAATTATAGGCAACTGAATGTGCTCAATCTCGCACATTAGGTAAAGATGTTCTTGAGCACGACGCAGGATGTAAAAAGTACCATGGTTTCCTATGCAAATAACAAAACAATAGATCGTAAGGACATTACCATTCCCATTGAATGCATAAATTGATTTTACCAACAACTAGGAACCCAAATGTCATCCTAGCTTGAGTTTTGTCAGAGGCATCTTTTGCCAATTGGCCAACACGAGTGAGATCCTTGAGGCTGTGAAGGGTAGTCCCAGATATTGGAAGCTGTCTACATTCTTCAGCGTTTGTCCGTAGAGGGTGAAGGGCGGTAATGTCGTGTCAGGGCTGCTGGGGGCGTTAACCGCTGTGAGGTTGTGGTGGTAGGTAAGTTTAAAAAGAGGAATATAGAGATATGTAATGAGCACCAGTCAAACCACAAGGTATGTGTTTAACGTGTACGAGGATAAGAAAAGAAAAGAAATAAAGGTAATAAGGGAATCGAAGAGAAATATACGTCTCTTGATTGTACAATTGGAGAGAATAAAATAAGAGGAATGATACGTCTCTTGTGTGTGTAAAAAGAAATAAGAGGGCGGCTTGTGTTATCGGTGGAGTAGGCGATTCCAACGGAGGTTGGATATTTATACTACTAAATTATGAGGGTTGGAACAAAAATGAATTTAAGTGTTGTTACGTGAAAAAGGTGAAGGTGAGTGGTTACATGAAGGAAAGGTGAAGGTGGGTTGTTATCTGAAAGAAGGGTGAAGGTAGGTGGTTACGCGAAAGAAAGGTGAAGGTAAACATTAGCAGAGACCCAAAAAAGGAAAGGGTCTTGTATCGGGCCATGCTAGGCGGGCAGATCAGTTTGACACCTTACACCGCGACACATTTGTCAGGGTGCCATTTGTTCCCCAGTTCGTATGAGTGGCTTTCGGCGAGCTCCAGTAGGTAAGTCATATCTGTGGGTGAGCCAAAGAGGACGACATCGTCTGCATATAATAAGGCGTTGATGTGGATTCGTTGTACTACAGGGGGCCGTCTCATCGGCCCGTAGATGACACCTCCCCGCATCTTTTTGCTGTAAGAGCACCTTTCTGCTGTAAGAGCACCTCCAATATTGAAACGCCGCTGTAAGAGCACTTTTCTGGCTGTAAGAGCACCTTTTTGCTGTAAGAGCACCTCCAATATTGAAACGCCGCTGTAAGAGCACTTTTTTGCTGTAAGACACCTCTTGCTCTGACATGAGTGTGCGCAGGATTACAAAATTGATGTGAATGTTTAACTTGGTGCTTGAGCAATTTGCTCTTCCCTTGTTTCGCTGATAGTCGCTTGCCGAGAGTCCAAATGATACGGTGCCAGTCTTAATAAGCATGAAAATACGACGGCCGAAATCATTTGCTGTTCGCGGCCGTGTCTTTGCAATCCTTGTCTTGCGGCTTCGCATAGCATGTTACATTGCAGGATGCACAAGTAATGTTGTATCCAGGTCTGCGAAAGCAAAAGTTGAGAAGTGTAGTAAAACCCGTACGTCGTCGTAAGTTCTGATGCTTGTCCGTTTAAAGACGTATTCAAATAATAGTTCTGTAAGGGCAATAAAAGGATCAAAAGACCTGTCCCAGACGACTGGCTTTGTACGCGCGCAGACTTTAGCGCACAAAGTTTCAGCTAAGGACCTGATCATCCTCGGTTGTTATCAGCGCAATTAGCTTTTGTGCAAAGGCTTATTTTTACACAAGATACACGGCAGACGATATCCACCGAGCCAACTTTCTCTGAGTCTCGGGCCAAGCGGGGATGACATGTGAATATGATGAACAAAAGTGGTTTGCTGAGCCCTTTACAGATTGCTGCAGCCTCGATATTGCGTTGATGCATACAATGATGGCCTTGTTTTATAAGCATAAACACCCGTAAACTGTATTTAACAACGTCTCAAAGACATAATGGCCTCGCCTTCGCAGACCCAAGTGATTTTGACTGCCATTACGTGCATCAGATAATGTCAGCTCGAACAAGCCATTTGTTCGAAGTACGGTTTTTTAGGTGGGGGGAGGATAAGAAACCAACATTTTTTTTGAATTCCGCCCGTCAAGAAGTCGCTTTCTCAGCCGAGCCGATTGTTTTGCTTATTTAAATAAAGCAGAATTCCTGTCAGTTGGCAACATGATCTGCCGACGCTTGTTCTCGACATGTCGGGCCTTATGCCATGAGAATCCTTTGGTAGTCGCACAGGTGACAATCTCTCTCCTATGAAATGCTGACCGTGGTGTAGGGTCTGCCCACCCACAAGGCGCCTCCAACGATCCCACGCGCCCAGCGCGGTTTGCCTAAAAAGATGGCGATTCCAGGCGTCAAGAATGTCGTAGCTGTGGCGTCCGGTAAGGGTGGTGTCGGAAAATCCACGACAGCAGGTAGTTCCTTGATTTTGCTAGAATATAAGCCTGGCTCTAATATACACATGTGTTCTCTACAAGTCAACCTTGCGCTGGCCGCTGCAGGTCTGAAGCAACGCGTGGGCATCCTCGACGCCGACATCTTTGGGCCTTCGATCCCATCCTTGATGAACCTCCAAGGCGAGCCGGACCTCACAGAAAAAGGTGACCGGCTGATACCCCTGATCAATTACGGTGTCAAGTGCATGTCGATGGGATTTCTCGTCGATAAAGAGGCCCCGGTGGTATGGCGTGGTCTGATGGTCATGAAGGCATTGCAACAACTGCTGCACCAAGTCGAGTGGGGCAATCTTGATCTCCTCGTGATTGATATGCCCCCTGGTACGGGCGATGTGCAGCTGACCATCACACAACAGGTCGTTGTCAATGGTATGTCAAAAGGTCGAAATCGCACGTGTCATCTTTTTGACGTGTTTTCGTTTATAAGGCGCTGTGATTGTATCGACTCCGCAGGATATCGCCCTCATTGACGCTGTCAAGGGAACCAACATGTTTAAGAAAGTGGATGTTCCTGTAAGCAATTTAAGACTTGGAGCAGTGACAAGAACCAGGACTGATCATAAGAATCTTATCGTGTACCAATTAGATTTTGGGCATGGTGCAAAACATGTCGCTGTTCATTTGCCCGAACTGCAACCACGAGACTCATATATTCGGTCAAGACGGAGCAAATCGCATGGCAGAAAAGTTGGGAATTCCATTTCTGGGTGAAGTGCCGCTCCATGCGGATATTTGCAAACTCTCGGACGCAGGCAAGCCCATTGTTGTCTCCCAACCCGAGAGTGCATTCGCAGGTCATTACCGGCAATTAGCACGTCAGATTCTAAATCGATTGGCAGAGGATAAAAAGTGATCAATCCCCATTAATAATAAGAGTGGCGGGGCTTTCCTTATCTGTGCGATACGATCCAGCGATGGAAGACTGGATCTATTGCACGAGCACACTTGCTCACTCATGATCTGCATGAATTGTAATACAATAGGCGAAGCTCTTGTGTATCGTGCACACGGTTGAGAATGTAAATGTATACATGCACGTAAGGATTGGATGAAAAAGACAGAAAGATAAAGAATAATTTTCTCTTTTTTTTTTTTTTTTTTTTTTTTTTTTTTTTTGTCCCACACGGATTGGTTCCTTTTGAGTTGACACTCCGCTACAAAAGGAACCACAATGCTCAGTGCAAAAATCTTTTTTTTCTTTTTTCATTCTTCTCTCTTTATACCACTTTTTTTCTTTATTTTCGTCATGGCAGCTCATCCAAACGATCTGCGAGACGATACCCGATCGCGAGCGTCATCCGTGTCGACCACTCCCACGGAGAACACACCTCTTTTGGTTTCCACCAAACAACAAGAGGAGGCGAGCTGGTCGACCGAGTTCGACTGGCTTTTTCGCAACTGTCTTCCTGTCATTGGCACTTACCTTCTCCAGAATTCCCTCCAGCTTGCCAGTATATTCACCCTGGGTCACTTGGTAAGTGATCTGAAATGATGTGTTTGGCTCGTCAATAAGGGGATATTCATGCTTGTTTGTTTGTTGTTTGTGTTGTCTCGACACACAGGGTCCAACTGAATTGGCAGCGTCTGCTTTAGCTGGTATGTTTGCCAACGTCTCGGCGTGGAGTATTGCGCTCGGTACGGCCACTGCACTTGATACGCTCTGCTCGCAAGCATTCACCGGCGCAAACGACCGCACACTCGTGGGTGTTTATCTTCAACGATCACTGCTGATTCTCGGAGTCATGTTCATCCCCATTGGAATTGTCTGGTGGAACGCTACACGAATCTTGCTAGCCCTGAATCAAGAACCCGACCTGGCGCTCCATGCGGGTATGTGCGCTTTAGCCTTTTTTTTTTTTTTTTTTTTTTTTAAAATTTTAAA